>JACDIV010000003.1:0-151491 GCA_022244645.1 Thraustochytrium striatum | reverse complement strand
GCGCGCGGGCGGAAAGCCCGTGGCGATCGTGTCGCACTCCATGGGGTCGCTGGTGGTGCTGTACGTGCTCAACCAGCAGCCGCAGGAGTGGAAGGAGAGGTTCGTTCACTCGTGGACGTCCATCGCGGGCGTGTTTGCGGGGTCGGCGCTCGAGTTCAAGCTGCACGCGTCCGGCGACAATGTGGGCATCGCGTTTTGTCAAGAGCCAGAGCGTGGTCAAGGAGCAGCGCTCGTACGAAACCAACACGTGGATGATGCCGCGGCCCGGTTTCTGGCCCGCCGATCACGTCTTCCTGCGGTCGCCCGCGCGCAACTACACGGTGCGCGACCAAGCCGCCTTCTTCCGCGACGTCGGTACCCTGACGGCGCGCAGATCCACAACCAGACGCTGGCCCTGAGCCCCGGCCTCCCCGCCCCGGGCGTGCCGGTGCACCTCATGATCGGCGACGGCGTGCCGACGCCGCTCTCGTACATCTACACCCAGGGCGACGCGCGCACGTGGTACCACCACGACCCGGCGCAGACGCTAACGGGCGACGGCGACGGCACGGTCAACCTGCAGAGCCTGCTCTCCGTGCACCGCAAGTGGTCCGGCGAGCAGCCGCAAGCCGTGACCCTGGACCGCTTTAAGGGCGTGGCGCACACGCCGCTGGTATCGCACGGGCCGCTACTGCGGCGCTTCCTGGCCCGCCTGGCGCCGCAGGGCGGCCCTCGAGGCGGCGATGTGACGGCCAGCTCGGCTGTCCATCTCGCGCAATGGACGTCGGTCGAGTCGCATCGCATGGGTGGCGCAAGGGATGATCGACAGTCACGAGCGCAGCGAGACGTCGAGCAGGCGACGCGAGGTGCTGCCGGCCATGGCGGGGCCCGTGGTGGTTGGCATCGCCGGCGGGTCTGGCAGCGGCAAGACGAGCATCTCTGACGCGGTGTGCGCGCGCATCGGCGCGCGGCTGGTGAGCAAGATCACGCACGACAGCTACTACAGGACCTGGCGCACGTGAGCCTGGAGCGGCGCAAGGAGGTCAACTTTGACCACCCGGACTCGCTCGATACCGACCTGCTCATCGAGGACCTGCGCAAGCTCAAGGAGGGCCAGGCCATCGGCGTGCCCGTGTACGACTTTGCGACGCACACGCGCGGCCCGAGCGAGCGGCAGGAGGTGCAGCCACGCCCATCATCCTGCTGGAGGGTATTCTGATCTTCTCGGAGCCGCGGCTGCGCGACCTCTTGGACATCAAGGTCTTCATCGACACCAGCTCGGACATTCGCTTCATCCGACGCCTTAAGCGCGACACTACGGAGCGCGGGCGCTCGGCGGAGGAGGTTGCGGAGCAGTACCTCTCCACCGTGCGGCCCATGCACAACCAGTTCGTCGAGCCCACCAAGCAATTCGCCGACGTCATCGTCCCCGAGGGCGGGTACGACTCGGTGATTGCCATGGATATGCTCATCGCGCACATGAAGCACGCGGTGCGCGACGCCCCCGAGGCGCAGTACGACGCCGCCGGGGACGCCGTGGAGGCGGAACAAGACGCCACGGAGGCGGGGGCGGCGGAGGGCGCCGAAAAGGAGCAAGAGGCGAAGTGAAAACTGAACCTCTGCCCTTTTTGTCATCACACCAACTCGGGCCGCTCGAAGGTGCCCTTTGTCTGGCTCTTGCGCGAACGGTGTAGCCGGTTGCGCAAGACGCTTTTGCCGCTCTTTGTTGTTCTTCTTGTCCTTGAGCTGGGTCAGCGTCCGCGTGCGCCGCGCCTGCGCCTTGTGGTCCTCCATGGCCTTGTTCACGCGCGCTTTCGCGCGCGCTTTTTCATCGCGGCGGCGTCAAGGACCACCGACTCGTCGTCGTCGTCGTCGTCGTCGTCGTTGTCGTCGTTGTCGTCGTCGTCGTGCTCCCCGCCCGAATCGCGCGGGTTCGAGCCGTTCTCCGAGCCTTCGCCTTGGCCGTCGTCGCCGTTTGTCAGCAGGCCCATCTCGCGGCCGCGACTATCGGCATCGTCCCCGTCGTCCTCGTCGCTGTGGCCGGCGTCCGACCCGGACCGGGCCGTCGAGATCGGCGTGCCAAGCTCGCCGTTGCCGATAAACCGCCGCGGCCGCACGCGGATATTGTTCACGTGCGTGCCCTCCTCGCTGCCGCCGAGGTCGAGTCCTGGCGTCTTGCTGCGGACCACCAGGGTGTCTGATGGGCCAGCGTTTGGCCCCGCGGCCGAGGGCGGCGCACCGCTTCCGGCAGGACCAACCGCAGCGCCGGCGCCCTCGGGCCCGCCCGCCGCTGCTGCGCCGACACCGGCGGCGCTGCCCGCGCCCGGTGCGCTGCCGGGAGCAGCGGCCGAGCCGTAGCTGTTTTCGCTCAGTTCGGCCGAGCCCCCTCGCGAATGTTGCGCGTTCACCGTGTCTAGCAGCTTCATGAGCTTGGACTCGCACGAGAGCGTGAGATCGAGCACCTCGACCCCGCTCTTCGCGTTGGCGTGGTCGTCCTCAAAGTTGAGCACCTGCTTGAACGGCGAGAGCCGGCTGAGCAGGCCCAGCATGCCGGCGCGCACCTGGATGAATGTTCTCCAGACGCGCGTTGACCGCCTGCTTAATCTTGAGCTCGTGGCGGGCTTCTAATATGTCGTTGTCGAGCTTGTCGTACATCTCGCGGTTGAGCTCAGACCCGCCAATGCCGGCCGCCTTGAACTCGGCAAACTCGGTTTGCACGCAGGCCAGATCCTCCTTGACCTTGCGCTGCCGCTGCTCCGCCTCCACCTTCTCCTCGACTAGCGCCTGCTTGTTGGCGCTCTGGCCGAGGAACTTTTCCACCATCTCGTCCAGCGTGCGAACCCCCGTCGCCTCGCGGATGGCAGCAAAGGCCTCCTCGTACGTGGAGACCGCCTGCGTGGTGCGCTGGTGAATGCGCTCCAGCTCCTCGTCCTGCGCCGTGCTCTGCTTGACAGCGTCGATGAGCTGGCGTTCGCCCTCCTCGCTCAAGTCCCCGCTTAGCTCGGCGTCCATGACCATGCGCGCCTTTTCGCGCTGCTCGCGCCACTCTTCCATGCGCTTGGCGTTGGCCGCTTCCTGCCGCCGCAGGGAGAGCTGCTTGTTGCGCAGATCGCGCTCCTTGTTGATCTTCTCCGTCGTCGTCCGGAGCGCCTCCTGGGCCACCGCGTTGCCTGTCTCGAGCTGCCGCATGAGGAGCTTGACCTCCTCAAACTCTCGCGAACTCGCATTCAGGGCCTCCTCCATGCCTTTGATGTGCGCGTCAAAAGCCACCTGATTGAGATCCAGCCGCTTCTTCATGTGCAAGAGCGTGCTGCGACGGAACTGCCGCCGCTCGAGCTCCTCCTGTGCCTCCTCGATGGCCTTGCGGAGGTCGTCGATCTTGTGCGTGTCCGTCGTCTCGTGCAGCTCCATGCGCCGGAGCGAGTCGTTCTCGACCTGCAGGCTTGCCAACTCGTCAATCATCGTGTTGAGCTGCTCTTCGCGCTGCTCGACGGCGACCTTGAGCTCGTTGTACTTGCGCGAGTTGAAGTTGAGCGCGTTCTGCAGGATCTCCTCAGGGCTTTTGATGCGCCTCGCGTCGCGCCCCCTGGCGAGGGTCACGGCCGGCAGCCTGCGTCGCTTGGGTTCCTGGCCGGGCGCCTTCTCCTTCCCGGCGGGCGCCTCCTTGCTGACCAGCGCCAGCGCCGTGTCGGACTGCGAGCTGAGCAGCTTGTTGAGCCCCGTGCCGGAGTTCATCTCGCGCACGGCGTCCACCAGATCCTTCTTCTGAAAGATCTTGCGATTCTCGCCCTTGAGGTTGGCCGCGGCGCCATCGTACAGGATCTTGATGTGGTCCAGTGGCGCCAGCTTCTTCGGGCCGCCCATCGTCCTGCCGCCCTTGTCCTTCCCGCGCGCCATCGCCAGCCTCGCCAGCTCGGCCGTCTCCTGCTCCTCCTCGACCTGCCTGCCAGATCCGTTGCCAGCCTCGTCGCGGGGTTCGGAGTCTGCGTCCGGATTCGTTTTCTTTTCACTCAAAACCCCTCCTCTCATTGGATGCGATTTTCCGACAAAGATTGAGAACGCGGCACGACAGAGGGAGGAGGTGGAGGAGGAGATGGGGGCGGAGGAGGTCGAGCTGGCGCCCTGGCGCGCCGCGGTGCTGCTGTGCGAGGACGACGCGAGCTGGAGCGACCTGTGCGAGGTCTGGGAGCGCGCGCTTCGCGGCTCGGACCCGCCCGAGGCATGGAATGCTGCTTCCACGGGCGAGCTGCCGCGCAAGGAGCTGCTGGCTCGCTCTGGCAAGCAGGGCGGCTTTGACGTGGTCGTGGTTACGGGCTCGGACTACTCGATTATGGACACTAGCTTGGAGCATTGGATGGGCCCAGTTTGCGACCTAGTGCGCGGCCTGGCCGCGGCGCCCGAGGGACAGCACGTGCCCAAGGTGGTGGCTACGTGTTTTGGGTGCCAGCTCGTGGCGCGCGCGCTTGGGGCGTGCCCAATACCAACCCAAAGCACGACACCATTTTCGGCACCGAGCAGCTGCGCCCCTCTCGAGGCGGCACAGCTGCTGCCCTGGTGCGAGCTGAGCACGACGCCGCGCCGGGTGCTGCAGGCGCACAACGACTGCGTCGAGACGCTGCCGCCCGGCGCGCTGCACCTCGCTACGTCAGATTCGTGCGTGAACGAGGTGTTCTTCGTGCCGCTGGGCCAGGACAGTGGCGTGCTCGGCATTCAGGGCCACCCCGAGTTTGAGGTGCCGCACATGCTGGACCGCATCCTGCCGACCCTTGACGGGACTGGCCGCCTCACCGCTGCGGAGGCGCAAGCCGCTATGGACGCTATGGACCATCCGCTCGACTCGGAACGCCTTCTGGGCGACATCCGGCGCTTCGTCAAGGGCGAGACGTACCAGCCGGAGCGCGGTGACGGCCCAGCTGAGGTGCAAATCGCACGCCTCGAGGCGCAACTAGCCGCCGTGCGGACCTCGTTCGCCACCGTCGTCGCGCGCTTGGCGGCCGGCGCAGTCTCCGGCACCGCCGCGCGCCTCGGCGAGGCCGCGCAAAATGAAAAGGATGCAAAGCCGGAGCACGACTATTTCGTGCCCGCGGACGACGTTTGGCGCGCCCGCGCCGAAGCGCTGCTGCGCGGGGAAGGCAGCGCGCGTGACCTGTGTGAGCGTAACGACTTGCCGCAAGGCGTGGGACCCGCCGGTGGGCTGCAAACCTCGCGCAAGGACGCCGCGGCCCGCCTGGACCCGGTCGCGGCGCAGCGCTCGAGGCGTGCACAGCAAGAACATCCTAAGCTGCCGCGCTGTGTCGCTGGGGGGTCGCGTGGTGGTCCTCAGCGCGGCCGCTGACGGCGGTGTCCATGCCACAGACCTGGCCTCCGGGGCGCAGGTCGCCTCGTTAAAGCTGTGTGCCCCCGCGGTGGCGCTCGCGGCTTTGCCGGCGACGGCGCCGAGGAGCGCGCGTTTCGCATGCGCGACCCTCGACGGGCGCTCGGAGCTTATCGACCTCGAGGTTGATCCGGACGGAACGCACGCCCTCCGGGCTGCGGAGGTCGGCCAAAAGCACGAGAAGGCCGCCACGGCGGTTGCAGTATCCCGGTGTGGGGCCTTCCTGGCCACGGCGTCGCGCGCGCTGACCGTGCATCTGTACAAGGTCGGCGAGGAAGGGTCGACCTTTGAGCTCCAGCGGACGATCAATTGCGCGGGGTGCCCGGAAGCGATCGAGTTCGTCGAGTGCATGGGCTGTGTGTGCCTGGTGGTGGCCATCCGCGGCGACCACTTGCTGCACTACGTCCGCGCGGGCTCGCTGCCGGGCGAGACGCCTGCCCTGGACGAGGTAACCGTCAACATGAACAGCAACGGCGACGGCTTCGTGTCCTTCGCCGTGCTGCACCTCGCCGCGGCTCCAGCTGGCTTGCCCATGCTGGCGGCAGCAACCGACAAGAGCCGCATCATCGTCTTCCGCGCCGGCTCAGCCGAGCAGTATCGCAACCTCTACGGCCACGAGGGCGGCGAGTACGCGCGGCCTAAGATCGCCTGGGACTCTACCGGGACCTTTCTAGCGGGCACCTCCGAGCCGCAGGTGGCCATCTGTCTGTGGCATGTGCCCACGGGCGAGCTCGTTCTCAGTTGACCGGCCACCAGCAGTCCGTGCGCGATCTGGTCTTCTTTCGCGGCGACAGTGGCAGCGATTTGCTCGCCAGCGTTTCCTTCGACAAGACCTTGCGCGTCTGGGACCAGACCGGGCGCCTCGAAGCCTCGCTTTGACCTAAGGAACACGACATCGGGACGGTACTCGAGGACCATGATCTGCGTGGTGCCAGCAAGTTTCCACGTCTCGCAAAGGCGCGATCGCTTTGACAAGCGACGCGACGCGCACAGCGACATGCGCTTCGATCAAGATCAATATTGGAATGTGAGTTGATCCTGACATCCATCAGCTCAAAATGCAGCAACCTACGCTGCCAATGGGCTTCTGCGCGGCTCCGTCCCTGCTCGTGGCGCAAGGCTCTGCCCTCGACGTGGCCGCCTCTGCCGTGGGGCTCGCTTCCTCTGCCGCAGGGGTCGCCTGTCCCTCGGGGCCGGCCTCCTGTGCAATCATGGCTGGTGCCCTCTCGGGCGAAGCGACGACCTCTGCCTTGGCCTCATCTCGGACGTTGATATCTGCCTTGGCGTTTGGCACGTGCACCTGCGCTTGATGCTCCCGGACCACCTGCGCTTGATCGCGCCCTCGCTTTTGTTCTTGTCCCTGCTCCGCATCTGGCCTCAGCACTGCAACCGGCAACGGCGGCGTGGCAACGGGGATCGCTGCTCCCGCCTCCTCGCAGACCACAGCGGCAGGCTGCGCTTGCTGCGCGGGCGCCTCGGGCCCGACTTGCTCCCGCACCGGCTCCTCCGGCGCTTGCGCAAGCGCACATTCATCGCACTCCGCCGCTACAGGCTGTAATGAAGCGCTTGTGATCCTCTGTTGCTCTGATTCCGTCGAGCGGGTTGCTTCGCGCGAACTCGCCCCTGGCGATACTGTCGGCTTCAGCTGCGTCTTCTGCAGTTCTTCCTGTTTCTTCACCGACTGTTTCCTTGCTTCTTTCCCCGCAAGCTCTTGCGACCCAAATGGTTGCTGCTGCTGTGCTGCTGTTGCGCTGTTGCTGGTGCTGCTGGTGCTGCTGGTGTCTCTCCTTGTGGCGTTGGCTCTAGCTGTCGCTCTTCGTTCGGCATTGGCTCTGGATGTCGCTCTTCATGCGGCGTTGGCTCTGGCTGTCGCTCTTCATTCGGCGTTGGCTCTGGCTGTCGCTCTTCTTGCGGCGTTGGCTCTTGCCGTGCTGGCTCTGGCTGGGCTGGCTTTGGCCGCGGCGGAGTCACGGTGTCTTGCAGAGCCACCTCGACCGACCGTTCCTTCTGCTCTTCTTCCGCTTCTCCTCCCGCCGCCTCCTCCTCGCCACCTTCAGCCTCACTGGCCTCGTCGTCCTCTTCCTCGCCGTTCTCTTCCTGATTGCCATCGCTCTCCTTGTGCCCTTCCAATCCCTTCTCCTCTTCGTCGTTGCCTTGCGCGATGGCCACCCCCAGTCTCGGCGACGCCGCTCGTCTCGCGCTCTCTGCCGCCTTGGCCAGCCTCAACAACCCTTTGCTCTGGCCCTCGTGCGCCCCCTTGGCCTCCTCCTCCTCCTCCTCCTCCTCCTCCTCGTCGAACCCTTCTTCCGCGCCGTCCTCGCCCTCGCCGTCAGCGTCGCTGGCATCCAAGTCCTCAGACTCGTCGTCCTCGACCTCGATCATGCCCTCCTCGTTCTGGAACGAGTCGACCGTGAGGATGGCCGACAGCGGCGAGTGGTTGTCTTTGCCGTCCAGGTCATCGTCGAGCTCGCCGTCCAGCCGGAAGAGGCCCTTGCCGTCGGAGCCGACAGAGTCGAGGCTGTGCTCGGAGCCGCCGCTGAAGAGCGCGCCGACGTCGCGGACGCCCGGAATGCTCATCGACAGCCAGGTCGGCGCCGCGGTGGTGGTTGTGCTCGTCCCGCAACTCGTCCCGCGCCGGCTCTCTGCTTCCCGGAACATCCGCACAGGCGCCTTCGCCACGCCTTCAGCTGCTCATCAAGGTGGACCTTGATTAACGGAAGCGGAAATGTGCGGAAACGGACAGTGCGAAAAAGAGTGGACGTGAACGCGGACTATGTAAGGTCGGACGTGGATTTTACATTCCTGGCAAGAGCAGGACCATGTGGCCTTCGACGCCATCGAAGTCGAGCGAGACGCCGGCGACCAGGTCGGAGGCGAGCGCGGGCAGGTCGATGTCTGTGGAGGCCAGCGGCACGTTGGCGGATGCCTGCTGCGACACGGACGGGCAGTAGGCGCGCACGTGCAGGCCGCGCAGCTGGGCAGGGTCCAGCTCGTCGACCAGCTCGTGGACGGTGACCACGGCGTACAGGCCAGAGATCTTGGCCACGCGCCGCGCGAGCTGTCGCCGGCAAGCCGTGCTCGGCAGCAGGAAGAGCCGCTCGCGGTGCGGCGCCGTCGCGCGCGCGGCGGCGTGCGGGTCGGACGGCGCCGGCGCCGCCGCGGCCTCCGAGAAGCCCTCCTGCGCCTCGCTGAGGGCGGCGGCGGTCTGCGAGTCCGGCACGTCGGCCTGCACGACGAGGCCGAGCAAATAGGCGCGCATGACTTGCTCCTCCTGTCCTGGCCGGCGCAGCCGAACCACGTACAGGCGCTTGCGCAGCAGCTCGAGCGCCGCCTCCTGCACCGCGGCGAGGCGCGAGGCGCCGACCGCGCAGAGCTGCAAGAGATCCTCGTCTGCGGCGCCTTCGGCACGCGCACGAAGCACCGTTGCCCCAGGGCAGGGTCGTAGATCTGAAACCAGAGCACGAGCGAGCCGTCGCTCGGCCGCACAAGCTGCGCCGTGGCGATGATGGGCAGCCCGTTGGACGAGTGCAAGCCCCTGGTGAAGAGCTTGTTCGAGTCCGGGTCGTCCCTGCTGAAGGGCGCCGGTGGGCAGAAGAGGCGCTCTTGCCGGATGGCCTTCCACGGCAAGGTGAGCCGGTCGGGCACCCTGGCGTCCAGCGAGCGCTCGATGCGCAGCATGGGAAGGAGGGCACGGACCATCTCTTTGCGCCGCAGGACGTCCAGGAGCTGATAGCGGCCGTCCAGGGCTTCGAACAGGTCGGGCGCGCTCAGCTCGAGCTTGATGTTGGTCTGCACTGCCGGGTTGTACGCGTAAATGCGCAGCAACGGCGCGCGCCCGCTGCCCTGCTCCGCATACAGGTCGGCCTCGCCGATCTCGAACACCGTGACGACCACGAATTCGGCGAGCTCGGCGCTTGACGTGTGGACAAGCGGGACGTGCTGGCCGGCGCTCAACAACTTTGTGCCGCGGCGCGCCGCAGCCTCGTGGTCGCCGTCTGCCAGGATCACAATGTCCTCGTTCTCGTCGTTGCGCAGCTGGTCGAGCACCTCGTTCTTATTGATGGGCGTCACCTTGTCAAGGCCGAAGAGCTTGGACTGCGCCACGCAGAGCGTCAGCTGCTGGGCCTTGCACTCCACGAAGAGACGCCGCGCCAGCAGATACGCAATGAGCTCTTGCAGTCGATCGGGCGCAAGAAGGTCCTGCCTTCCGCCGACGGCGGCGCGCAATGCGTCGTGGGTGAGGAGCTCTAGGCGAGCGTACTGGCGAAGGGCCGGGTCGTAGGCCTCGAGTACCAGCCCATGCGCAGGCTTGGTCCCAGCGAGAGCCTTGTACCTGTTGCCTTGGTCCTCGCTGGGGGCATCTTGCGCCCAGACGGAGAACACAACATAGCGCCCTGACTCCCCGCCGATCTTGTGACCGTGCTTGTACGCTAGCTGTCCAGGCGGCTTGGAGCTTGGCGCAGCAACTGGCACAGACCGGGCCACGTCGAGGTTGACGACCTCGATCTCGGCAGAGATCACCGGCGGCAGCGCGGCCATGCGTAGCGGCAGCGGGTGGGCGTCGGGCCTGCGGGCTCAGCAGGCACTGCGGCCTCTTGGTGGGCCTTCTCGAGGGCGTCCAGCGCGTCCAGCGACGTGCCACTGGGTCAGGTCGCTCAGCAACGGGTTCCGCAACCGTATCGGGCGCGGTCCTCTGCTCGAGCCCGGGCTCCTGCTCGGGCCCGGGCTCGGGCTCGGACACGACCTTGGCGGGCCTCGACTCCTCCTCTCGCACTTGCGCGGGCACCTTGGGCGAACCGCGCGTCGGGATGCACGTCTTGGCGTCCTGGATTACCGTGCCGTCCTTGGCGGCAACGAGCTTGAGCTCGCCCGCCGCGCCCTCAAGGCGCAGCAGGCCGGCGAGGGCTCGCAGGGACTCCTCGTCGGCTTGAAAGGGCCTTGCCTCGCCGGCGGGCGCCAAAAGCAGCTCGAGCTGCGGCTCGGAGAGCTCGAGCTTGAAGCGCGAGCCGTTGACCTTGTCGTACGCGAGCACGTCGAGCACGCCACGGTCGCTTGTGCGGCGATAGTTTGCGAGACGCGTCTCGTCGGCCAGGTCGTCCTCGTAAAAGTCGTCGTCGTCCTGGCCGCGGATGAGAATGCGTCGCCCGAGACGCAAAACTCGACGAGCAACAGCCTTGATTCAGCGTCGTCCTCCCCGGTCGGCACGCGCTGCGACAGCTTGAACAGGGACTTGTCCAGCACGACAATGCGCTCCTCGGCTTGCGAGGCCTCGGAGGACCCGCTCATGGTGCGGCCAAACTCGTTGACGCTCGCCGGGCGATGCAGATGCAGGCGGCCAAAGAGGCGGCTCAGCCACTCCGAGCGCTGGCCCTCGTTGAGCGAGCCCAAAAGCCGCAGACGCGCAGTTGCCGAGAGCAGAAACTCGGAGCGGAAGCTGGTCGAGGGCAGGTACGTGACGACGCGCAGCGCCTTTGTGGCGCTGGACACGTGACGGAAACCAGGCTTGTGATGCGAGATCACCACGCTGCCCTCAAAGACCTTGCGTCCCGGCACGACACCGTGCTGCACCGCCAGCTCACGGCGCCTGCGGAGGTCGCGCGCCGAAAGGTAAGGCGGTCCGTGAGGTGCAGCACCATCTTGGTGCCGTCTTTGGAGCGCAGGTCGCGCTTCTCGCGCTCCGAGCTGCTAGAGCGGCAGATGCGCCGGATGACCTCGTCCGAGACAGTGAGCTGGTACGTCTTGCTGGTGGAGGCCACGTAGGCGTCCACCACAATCTCGCCCGGTGCGGCCTCGGACGCTGTCACCGTGGCGACCTGCGAATCGATCTTACGCACGCCGCGCAGCAGGCGGCGCTTGGTCCGGCGCAGGATCAGCCGATACGGGAGCGCAGGCGCGCCCACGATCCGCTGCTGCGGCCGCTCTAGGGCCACGAGCTCCAACAGGCGGCGGTACAGCTCGATGTCGTTTCGAGGTGGCTTGCGGGGGTCCCGCATCTCGATCGAGTTGGGTCCAAGGAGGCGGTTGATGCCGGCGTCGGGGACGACGTGGTAGTACTCGGCGGAGGTGGCGGGGTCGTATCCAATAAAGAAAAACGCCTCGGCGAGCGGTCCCGATGGATGCTCACGATCAGGAGCTTGCGCGCGTGGTCGTTATCGCGCTCTAGCTTGCTTGCCGGCGCGAGATGCGAGAGCGGCGAGGCGTGTACGGGCACTTTAACCGACGCGCTAAAGACCTTGACGTCGCGCAAGGCCACTTGCAGCAGCTTGACGAAGCTCACGCGCGCCCCGTCGCTCTGCAAGCAGAGGTCGCCGTTGCGCCGCGCAGGCCAGCGGTCCTGCCGCGGCTCGTACTCGACCGGCAGCCGCGTGATGCCGTCTTCCACCGTGATGACAGCCGCAAACACGTCGCTCGTGCCCTTGCTTAGCTTGTCCGCCGGGCCGCCAGACTCTTGCAGGCCGGCCGCGTACTGGATGGTGGAATGCGCCCACCACAGCAAGATGCGGACGATCGGCCGGAGCGGCGCGCTGTCCTCCAGCCGTGGGAACTTTGGGTGGGCGATGTACTCTTGCAGCGCAAGCAAGTTGTCGGGAGGCACCGCTTCCGCGTCAACGGCGGCGAGGCGGCGCGCGAGCCCGTCTTGCTCCAGGTCCAGCAGCACGCGCGCCTGCTCCCACGACACAGAGCCGACGAGACCGCCAGGCCCGCTGTAGTTGTTACCGGGCGTGAGCAGAACCATGATAGCTTCCATGAGCAGAACCACGGCCTCGGCAGGCTGCGAGACCCGAGCCAGCTCGCGGAGCTGGCGACGGCTTGAAGGAGTCGCCAAGAGAAACTCGCTCGAGTTTCTATCCTCCAGGAAGGCCTTGAGCGCGCCGTCTGCCATGCCTTCGGCCTCCGCACCAGTGTACGTCTCCTCCTCGACCAGCATCGAGCTCGGGAGGTTGGAGTGCAAGCCTCCAAAGTCGTCGCCCCCAGCGCCTCTGCCATTGCCGCTGCCGGAGATGTCGCCTAGCACGGCGGCGCGGGCAACGCCGCGGCGTCCGCGGTTCTTCGCGCTGCCCTTGACGAGGACAAAGAGCGGCGCGGGCGCAGCGTGGAGCGGGCCACGGCAATACGGCGCAGGAACGAGTCGCGCTGCTTTGCTGCGACGCCAATGTCGACGTCAAGAAGCACGGAGAGGCCACCATCGAGGACTTGCTGCAGCGTGGCCATATCAAAGCCCTCGTGGCCGACGTGCGCAAAAGTGCCAGGCAGCGTGCGCTTGAGGCGCTCACGGAGCTCGTCCCGCGCCCCTGCGGGGACGTCCTGCGCAATTGCAACGAGAAGCGGCCGCGGCCGCGTCAGGCGGCAGCGCAGCACGTCCTCTGAGACGTACCGCTCCGGGTCGATCTTGTCGCTATCGTAGTCGAGATCACTTGGCTCCCAGAGCTCGAGCCCGCTCGGGTCGTCCGCCGCGAGCACGGCAAGCCACTGCTCGCACCGATCCGCGCCCGGCTCGAGAAAGTCCGGGATTGTCGACATGCAGCGCAAGAGCGCGTTCATCCACTGCAGCAGATTCTGGCACACGCGGGCGCCGCACTTGACCCGGGCCAGGGCCTTGCTGGTGAGATTTGGGTCGTGCAAGTGGCGCTGAACGGCGGTAACGCGGTCCGGGTGGAGGAACATGGCGCAGTGCCGTGCCGACGTCGCGAGAGCCTTGATCTTGGCCAGCAGGAAAGGCCTCCGTAGCGCGCGCTTGCAAGCCTTCCAGTTCATAAGGCGCTCCACGGCCTTGGCCGGCTGCCGCGTGCCACGCGCCGTGATGATCAGGCAGCACTGCACCAGCGATAGCACGTTGGGCTCGATTTCGTCCGCCTTGACCTTGGCCAGCTCGAGAAGATCGCTCGCGTACACGGCGTTGGACATGGACACGCACAGCGCCGTCCTCCAGCAGAATGCGCTTGTTGCGGCTGCGGCATGCGCCCCTGAATCGCCTGTAGGCGGACTGGATCGTCACGGCGGACTGGACGCGTAACCTGGCAAGCCGTATGGCAGCGACGCGGCGCCGACTGGCGCAGCCTCGAAGAAAGCTCTGGATGAGCACACACTTGTCGCGCTGCTCGCGCACAAGGCGCCAGCGTCGGCCGCCGCAGATCATCCGCCGGAAGGCCTGGATTCTCAGCGCCGCGCCCGGGCGCTCGAAAAAGACGCGCACGAATCGAGCGCGGCCCAGCCCGCCGCGCACGATGCGCTGGATTTGCGTGGCCGCGACGCCTTCAGGCCGCACTGCTGGTGCCAGCTCGGGCTCGGGCTGGACCAAGTGCGGCGGCGGGGCGTCAACAAAGACGCCTTGCTGCTGCTGCTGCTGCTGCTCGTCAGCTGGGTCGGTGTCGACCTGGTCGGCAAATTGCGATGCGTGCCGTCGCTTCTTGGCAATGGTCTCCTCCCTGAGCCGCAGCTGGGTCTTTTCGCTGCAGCTCGCGGAACTCTTCGCGCGCGCTCTGCTTGCGCTTGAGGACGCTCTTCTTGTGCTCAAGCTCGGATTGACGCCGCGCCACTTCCTGCTCTGTCTTGTGGACATAGGATGCCTTTACCAGGCGGTCGCGGTCGCGTTTGGCCGGGTCGGCACTGGCTGGAATGCTCATAAGCGCCTCTTGCTTCTCCTCGGCCTCCATGACAGCGAGGTCTTCCTTTGCGCGTTCCAGGGAAGCCTTCAAGCTCAATAGGTCCTCCTCCAGCGACTGCGTCTCCACTTTGGCACGGCGGATCTCGAGCTCGATCTTGGCCGCTCGGCTTCGCCGCACGGGCACCTGCCTTTTGCCAAACGTTCGTCGCTTGTGGAGGGGCGCCAGGTCGCCAGCCTGCTTGGCCTTCTCTTGGATGTAGCGGCCGTTGCGCCAATTGCGGCGGTCTGCGCCCTTCTCGCGTGCGGCCTCAGAGAGCTCGACGCCTTGGGGCGGTGGCGGCAGCGCGCGCTTCTTGGAGGGCGGCATGGCGCGCGTCTTGCTGCCGTGCACGTTATCCGCGTCTTTGCCGACGGCGGCCGGCACGAGCAGGCCGATCTCGTTGCGCGTGAACTGGCCGTGCATGGCCTCCTCTTGAAGGAGGAGGCGCTCGCCCTCAAGAATGCGGATCATGTCAACCTCCTCGTGGGGCAGTAATTGCTTCACCGTCCTGCTCCAGAGCGCGGCGCTTCTTTGCAGCTGCGCGCGCCGCTGCTCAGCCTGTGGCGATGCGGGGATGTTCTTGGAAAGGCGCATCTCGGGGTCATTCAGGACTGGCGTCAGGTAGGCCGAGGAGCGGCGCCCGCCGGCCGACCGTGACTCGCTTGGCGCGCCGCGACTTTTTGAGCTAGAGGAGGCCCGGCGGCCGCCACCGCCGCCGCTGCCCGTGCGCCGGCGCTTGTTTCCCGGGGAGGATGGGCGGCGCGACTTTTCCCTGCTGGCGCCGCCGCCGTCGCCGCCGGCGGCCGGGCTCTGCTCGAGCGTGCGGCCGATCATGAAGGGGTTGCGCTCCATGCTGGCGCCGACCCAGGCCCGCACGGCGGCGCTCTTGTCCAGAAAGTCGAGATCAGAGGGGATGCGAAGTAGATAGTTGACGCCGTTCCAGATGAACTGCGAGCCTGGTGGCGCGCCGCGCTTCCAGCGCGAGACGCTGTCGATCGTCTCGAGCGTCACGGTTCGCGTGAGCTCGACGAGGTCGGAGAAGCCGTCCTGGTGCGCGGCGATGGGCCGGTTGGCCAGCTGCTTGAGCCGCGCGAGGTAGTTTTCCCGCAGGACGATGCACTTGAGCACCTCCACCTCCTTGTTCGGGTCCGTGCCTGTCGGCCGCTGAAAGGTGACGCCGCTGGTTGCCGAGCCTATGCTTCTCACGACGGCCGCCTCGCGCGCCTCGCCGCTCTTGCTCTTGCGCCCTTGCAGCTCCGGCTTGCCCGCGGTGGCGCTCAGCCGGTGCTGCGTCTGCTTGCCGCGCGCCACGCCGCAGTGCGGGTCGTGCAGGGCATTGTACGCGGGGATCATCTCCGCCGCGCGCGCCTCGCTCGCTCGCTCGCTCGCTCGCTCGCGGCGTCGCGCTCTCTGCCTGCCCGGGCAGATCTTTCGGCCGCCAGCCGCGCCGAGACGTCGAGGACGTCTGCGCCGTTGGGGCACGACTACGCGCCAGTCACTTGTTCACCTCTCTCACGTCATCGCTCGGCGCGCTTCCGTCTGCCGGCGCCTGAGAGAAGAAGGTAATAAGCAAGCAAGCTGACAACGGAACTCTTTCGTTTCGGTGCGCGCTCCTGAGCGCGCTCCTGACCAAGGAGCCTGGTCCCGACACGACCAACAGCAGCAGCGCCGACGCCTTCGCTCGCTTATCGAGAGCCCGGTCGACGCCCCGCCGTTGCGCACGCCTGGGCCCTTGGCCTTCGACGATGGACACCTGTGCTTGCACGCTAAGGCCCGCGGCCTTCACCGGTGGCCGACAGTGCAAGCCGCGGGGCGTCGAAGGAGCTGTGCACGGGTTGGTTGGTCGCTTGTGCTGTGCAGCTCGCGCGCGATCGCGCGAGCAGGCTGGAAGCTATCCAGACTCAAGCCCGGATGAAGTGTCTTGCCGAGAGCGGCCGAGAAGGCAGAGCGCTGCGGCCTCGAAGGCCTCGCCGGCGTCGCGGTCTGCCGCGAGAAGGGCCGCAGGGCGACGAGAAGGTCGCGCCATAGCCATCGGCAGCGCGTGGGCGGCCCGCCCTGCGCGGCGAGGTCGGTGGCGTGCCGCAGCGCCTCTCGCCACCTGCCGCAGCACAGCAAGAACCGCGCGTAACGCCAGTGCAGTGTGGGCGCGGCCGGGAAGGCTTCCAGCGCGGCGCGCAGGCATCGCCAAGGCGCTTGACGCAGCTAAGTCGCCGCGAACTTGCGTCGAGTGGCATCTAGAGCGCGCTGCGGCGTCGGCAGCGCAGCCGCGCCTGGGAGGAAAAAGCAGCGCGAGGCCGCGTCGGCCTCCGAGCCGGCCATGCTCGCCCTCTGGGCAAATGCGCTGTCCATGCGCGTAGCTCGAGCAAGCGAAGCTGCAGCTCAAGGTGCGCCACGCCGCTGCCTGGCTGCTTGCTACACGCTGCGACGATGCGGCGGCGTGCCGGCTCGAAGATAGCTTCAGGGAGGCCGCGCGCAAGGCGCAGGTAAGGCTCCACGAAGAGCGGTTCCGCCGCAAATCGCGGGAAGGCGGCCTCGTGGCCTCGAGCAGTGGCTTTGAAGCCAGGCTTGCCCCCGACGCCATCGCGGCCCGCAGCAGCTCGACGCGCACGCCAGGACCCGCTTCCACGCCGCCGCGGCCGCAGGCGACCAGCCCGCAGGCTCGCGCGAGTGCAGACGCCACCACTTGTCCAGCGCCGCGTCTGCGCTGGCCAGTGGCACCAAGGCTTCCTTTGGCCCAGACGTGGCGAGCTGGAAGAGCCCAGCGCGGCCACGGCGCTCGCAAAGTGACAGAACGGCGCGCCAGCGTCGTGACCAGCGGCCGATTGCAGCGCTTTGAGCTCGATCGTACAGAGCGCCCGAAGCCGCTTGCGCACCGCAGCCTCCGTGGAGGCACCACCAAGGTCTCCGCAAAGGCAGCCACTGGCAGTGCCTCGCCTCGCCTCGCGGCGATCAAAGCAGCCGCCCAAAGCGTCTCGAGCGTCTCGCCGCGCTGCCGGGCGTCACCTGCGCCAACAAGCACAGCGTCTGCCGCCCTCTCGCCCGGCGTATCGTGGCCAGCACCGGCCAAGGCCAGGAGGTGCTCCGCCTCGCGGCCTGGCTCGAGCCTGGCCGCGATGGCCAGCGCCGTGCGGCGCAGCGCGCCGCCGCGGGGCTCTGCGTGCGCGTCGAGAAGGTGGCTCGCCGCCTCTCGCGCGCCGGCCAGCGAGTCGAGGCGGCCGCCGGAGCGCAGCGCGAGCGCCGCGTGGAAGAGCGGCACAGCGCAGGCGAGGTCCTCACAGGCGGGCGCGGCGGCCACGGCGCGGTATAGCGCCTGGCGCAGCTTGGTGCGCGCTGGGTCGTCGAGGACGCCCGCAGCAGAAGCGCACGGCGCGAGAGCGCCGAGGAGCAGTGGCTCGCGCAGCTCTGCGTCCAGCTCTGCGTCCAGGTCCCGCGACGGCGGCGACTGGTGGGCAGCCGCGTGGCCGTGCGGAGTGCGCTGCCGTCGCGGACGCGGAAGGGAAAGCTCGCGCCGAGCGAGCAGAGAGGGAGCGGAGCAGATCGGCTTGAAGGCTTGCGTCTGCGCGAAGCGGCAGAAAGGGAAGGACGTGCTCGAACGGCAGCCGCGAGGCAGCGTGTTGGTTTCGCCCCTTTGCCTGTACGAGCTCCATGATGGATTCGTCGTCAGCGGCGGCGTCGTACTGCAGTGCCGCGGCTTCCACGTCCGCCGCTTGAGCGTCCGCCGCCCGCCGCTTGCGTTCCCGCCCCTCGCGGACCCTCTGCAGCAGCTGGGAGTACGCCGTCTCCTCCGTCTCCTCCTCCGCCGGCGCCGGCGCAGGCGCTTGCCGCTCTTCTCTCGGCGGCACTGTCGCCGCGCTTGTCGCTCTCGGCGCTTCCTCGCTTGCCTCAGGGTGCTCTGCGGCCTCCAAGTTGGCCGTCAGCACCGCAACACGCAAGTCTGTAGCCGGCGGAAGAGCAGGTCTCTTGGCCGCCCACGCCGCCCAGCCAGCGCCACCGTCGCCCACGCACGCGGCCGCCGGATCGTCCCAGAAGCGCGCGAACAGCCGCTCGCACGCCACCGCGTCCGTCGCGTCAACGCCCGCAGCTTTCGCCGCCGCGGCACGGTCCACGGCGAACTCCACCGCGGCGCCGGCCAGCTGCCACCAGCCAGCCTGCTCCTCGGCGCGGGCGGCCGCCAGGGCAGCCTCGAGCGCGGCGAGCGCCGCCCGCGGCGCCGCCGCGTCGCCGCTGCGGCGCAGCGCGCTAGCGACCGCGCGCAGGGGAGGCAGCGGCGGCGAGCGCGCGGCCGGCGAGAAGAGCGAGGCGAGGCGCTCGAGATGAAGCGCCGCCGAGTCGGGGCAGTGCGCGAGGGCGTCGTCCAGCAGAGCGACGCGGCGCGCGTGGAACGCTCGCGATGCGCGCAGCGTTGCGGCGAGCGGCCGCTCGAGTGTTATCAGGCGATGCCATGCTTTGGCGTCTGATGGACAAGCTGATAGGCGTTCTCGGAGCACAGCGGCTTCGGCCATACGCTTCGGCTCGTCCTCCTCGCTGTCGCTGTCGCTGTCTTTGCCGTCGCCGCCGCCGCCGCCGCCGTCGTCGTCTGCGCTGCTGCTGAGGTGATGCTCTGCGGGAACGTGGAGCGCTTGTTGGTGCAGCGGCAAAGCCTGGTGCGGGTCGGCGGAGAAGTAGCGGTCGCGGCGCGGTCGCTTGGCCGCAGGACGGCCGGCAGGCAGCGCTGTAGGGGCCGCGTCCTTGGCAACGCTTGCGCTCTTGCGCTTGCTCTCCTTGCGCAAGCGCTTGCGCTGCTTGCGCTCCTTCTTGGACAGGCGCTTGAGCACGCGGCGCTCCTTCTTGGAGGGCTTGCGCTTGGGCTCTACCCAGCGCGTGGCGGCCTCGTCAGCGGCGCCATGGCGCTGCTCGCCATCGACCTGCTCCATCGCCCCAGGCTCCTTGGCGGCGCGGGCGACGAAAAAGATCCAAGGCGAGCAGACGGTTGGGGCCGTGGTCGAGGTCGCGATGGCGAAGGCGCTGGAGTGGCGCAAGAGCTGGCAGGCGGTGCTGGGCGAGGAGGACAAGGAGAACGTGTCCGCGAGCGGCGGGCACAACAGCCTCGGCCTGGTGGGCGTCGATGCGCTGAGCGAGACATCCAAGCTCGGCCGGCGGCGACGGCCGAGCGCCAGCTCGAGCGTGACCTCGTCGCAGCTGGTGGACGTCGAGGAGGACGATGACATGTTGTCTTCCATTTCGCAGCAGCGCGGCCTGGACCCGTCGCCGGAGGAGGCGGTCGCTGCCGAGGTCATGGACTGGCTGTCGCCGCACACGTCGGACTCGGAGCCTGTGGCCTCGGCCTCGGTGCGGCTGCGGCGCGAGCTGAGTGACGGCCGCGCACTGTGGCGCTGCTGCAGCGCGGGCGCCTGCTCCCTGGCGCGGGCGCCCTGGACACGCCGACGGCGCGCTTTCGCGCTATCCAAGACGCGTGCCGCAGCGCTGGGCTTCCGGGCCGCAGCACGCTGCGGCAGGGCGACAGCGACTTGCGCCGCGTGGTGAGCTGCCTCATGCTCCTCTCGCGCTGCTGCGGCGCTGGCGTGCCGGCTTTGCGCGTCTCGCCACGGCGGCTCTCTGCGCTCGGCATCGCTCGCGCGGACGAGATGGTGCTGGGCCCGCATGTGCCGGGGCGCCTGGCGGACGCGCAGCTCAAGGGCGCCTTCTGGGTTCCCGACGCCTTCTCGCGGTCGTGCCTGCTGTGCGGCGAGGACTTTGGGTGGCTGACGCGCCGCCGCCACCACTGCCGCGCGTGCGGGGCGCTCGTCTGCGCGGCGTGCAGCAAGGACCGCGCGCGCTGCCTGGGCTATCGCAGCCTGCAGCGCGTGCGGGCCATGCATGCAGGAGCGGCGCCGAGCTTCGACTCCCTGAGCGGCCCTGGCTTGCGCAAGGCGGGCAGGCAGGCAGGCAGGCAGGCAGGCAGGCGAAGGCGCGGTGCGGTGCGGTGCGGTGCGGTGCGGTGGGGCGGGTCGAGGGCGCCAGGCGGTGGGTCGAGGGCGGCGGCGGCGGCGGCGTCTCCTCGTGCGAACACGTATATTGTAAGGGGTGGGACGACGGATAAGACGCGTGAAACAAGCGATACTGTTTGGTCGGCAGTTGCTGGCGGCCTGGCCACGAGCGGCTCGCCAGGGCGACGTGGTCTTCAGCAGCAGACGCCCGAGGAGCCGTTCTTGCGCGGCTGCTGGAAGACGTTGGTTGCAGGGTTCTTGACCACGAGCGGGTCGTGGCGCTCGTTCTCCTTGACGAACTTGACGAGCTCCTCGCAGCTCTCGCGGGTGGTCTGCCCGGACTCGATCAGCTTGAGCTCCTGCTCCAGCTGCCTGCCCTCCTCCACGAGGCTCTTGAGGTCGCGCCCGCCGTACAACATCGTCCGCTTCTGTGCTCGATCGATGTTGCAACTCTGTTGCAGCACACACCCACAACAAGTGAGCTGCTGGGTTTGGGGGTCGCAGGTCGCAGAACAAGTTGCGCCGCGCCTCTTGCCGCGCCAGAGGCGACGTCGGCGTGGCTGCGCTCGTCGTCGTGGCTTTGCGCCGCGCCAAGAGTGCTCAGGCTCTTGCTTGTGGCGTTCGCAGGTCGCGGCATTGGTTGGTATCGATACCGAGCGAGCGCTGTCGAGCGAGCTGCGGCGCGGTACCGCCGGCCTGGCGCGGGGTGTATACGCGCTCGGAGCAATGCTACGTGTCAAGAGATGGCAGCTACTGGTAATCCTTCGAAAATCGACAGGGCGCCGCCTGCTCGGTCCAAGGCCCCGCCCTGCTCGTGCTGCCGAGCAGCTCGGGAGAGCGGCAGCGCGGAGAAGTACCGCGTACAAACAACTCGCTTGCTGCGCTGCTGCTGCCCGAGGCCGGTGCGCAAGGCCGACGCGCATGGCCGGCCCGCCGCCTTGGTGCAGGCAGGCAGGCAGGCACGCAGGCACGCGAGGGCCCAACGAGGGCGCGATAGGCAGGAGGCGAAAGATGGTTGCTCCACAGCCAATCAATCAACAACGAAACATGCAGCAGGGGTCCTTGGTCGCCCGCCGCTGGAAGGCGTTGCCCGTGGGGTTCTTGACCACGAGCGGGTCGTGGCCCTGATTCTCCTGCACGAACTTGACCAGCTCATCGCAGCGCTCGCGGGTGGTCTGCCCGGCCTGGATGAGCCTGAGCTCTTGCTCCAGCTGCTTGCCCTCCTCCACGAGGCTCTTGAGGTCGCGCCCGCCGCCGAGCAGAGACATCCTCCTCCCGACGCTCGCACGTGCAGCCTTTTGCAATCTTTGCGGGGGGAAAGATCGCCGCCACCTCGGGAAGAACAGCACCCACCACCACCGACGACCGCGCGACGGCGCTGGCCTGCGATGCCCTCCGTGGCCGCGGGCGATCGCCCACCCTGGCTCGATCTGCTGGGTGGCTCTCGACCTCCAGACGGCCTTTGGCGCCTTCCTTCTGCGCCTTACTTCTGCGGCTTTGGCAGCGCAGCGCAGCGCAGCGCAGCGCAGCGCAGCGCAGCGCAGCGCAGCGCAGCGCAGTGCAGCGCAGCGCAGCTAGTGGTCGCAGCTCTTGAGCTCTTGCGAGCTGGTTGGCTCTGCGGAGGCGGTCGTCAGAGGCTCGTGTAGTGCGGGTGCGTGCTGGTGCTTGTGGGTCGACGCGACCGCTCTCTGCGCCGTGAGGCGAGTGCGCGCAGGCGGCCACGGCTATGCGCGCGGCGCCTGGCACAGCGTGGCGTCGGGCGCGGCGGCGTCGTGGAGGCAAGGCAAAGGCGGAGGGAGGGCGGAGGGAGGAACGGGTGACAGCCGGCCGGACTTTGTGTGCTCCTGCTCGGGCTTTGGCAGCGCAGCGCAGCGCTCGTTGCGGGCGACTTCTTGACGAGCGCCTCGAGCCGCTTGTCCTCTTTCCCCGTCGCGAGACGCGGAGCGACGGCCGGCAGCCTCGCGCGCTGGCACGTCTCGCTCGGTGGCGCGGCAGGAGGTGGCGGCGGCGGCCCTGGGCCTCTCTCGCCTTGCTCTCGGACGGCGCTCAGCCCAAGATGAAGGTGCAGGCCACGACCGGCCGCCTCGACGTCTGGAACACGTTGTTCGAGGTCTTGATCACCAGCGGGTCCTTGTGCTCATTGGCCTTGACAAAGCTGATCAGCGCAGCGCAGCTCTCAGGGTGGTCTGCGCGGACTTGACGAGCTTGATCTGGTCCTCCAGCCGCTTGACTTCCTCCACGAGGCTCTTCAGGTCGCGCGCGTCGTGCGCCATCGTCCACTGGGCGTGCGCCCGCGAAGCCAGTCCAAGCGGCCACCGGTCGATCTTGGCTTGGCTGGCTGCGACATGCCGTCGCCGGCATTCGCCGACTTGGTCGCTGGGGCCGCCAGGCTCGGCGTGGCGGCGAGCCCAGGGCACGAGCTGCAGCCGCCGACACCTGGCTGGCGTGGACGGTCGTCGCTTCTGGAGCTGGCGTGGTCGCGGGGGGCACCGCCAAGGCGAGGCGGTCGGTGCGTGTGCTAGTGGGCGTACGCGGGCCGTGCTGCCGTGGTCATTGAGCTCTCGCTAGCTGGTTAGCTCTGCGGAGGCAGTCGCCAGAGGCTCGTGTAGTGCGGGTGCGTGCTGGTGCTTGTGGGTCGACGCGACCGCTCTCTGCGCCGCGAGGCGAGAGCGCGCGCAGGCGGCCACGGCCACGCGCGCGGCGCCTGGCACGGCGTGGCGTCGGGCGCGGCGGCGTCGAGCGCGGGCGAGGAGGCAAGGCCAAGGGGGAGGTAGGGCGGGCATATCGGAAGAAACGGGAAACGAGGTTGTTGTGCGCCTGTGGTGGCTAGCTGCGCGCCCGGCGACAGCGGCGACGGCAGGTCGGTCGGTCAGCAGCAGATGCCCGACGAGGGGTTCTTGCGCGGCTGCTGGAAGGCGTTCGCAGGGTTCTTGACCACGAGTGGATCGTGGCGCTCGTTCTCCTTGACGAACTTTGTGAGCTCGGCGCAGCGCTCGCGGGTGGGTCTGCCCGGTCTCGATGAGCTTGAGCTCCTGCTCCAGCTGCTTGCCCTCCTCCACGAGGCTCTTGAGGTCGCGCCCGCCGTACGACATGGTCGTCTCCTGCTTCCCTCTTTCGGTACTGCTGGCTTTGTCCATGTGCACGACCAACAAGATTGGTCGACGCGTGGCCATCGCCTCGACGGAGACAGTCCGCCTCGTGGAGCGCGCGGCCGCCGAACGCGCGAGGCAGGCGGCTGGGCGCGCAGCTGCCTCCCTGGGCGGCGAGCGAGCGTGCCGGGCAAGCGCCTGCCACGCGCGAGGGAGCGACCGCGGGTCCTAGGCGCCAGTGATTGGCATTGTGATGCTGCCAGGTGGCCGCTGTGACAGCGCTGCGTACGCCGCTGCTGCTGCTGCTGCTGCGACGCTGGTGCAACTTGGCTGGTGGCCAGCCTCTGTTCTCGAGCCCGCCATTGATGGATATCTCCAGTCTTGTAGTAAAGCCCTGGAGCAAGGGGTGCACGACGACCTCGGCCACCTCGTCTCGGCCTCCGACGGCCAAGATCGCCGTGCGGCCAAGGGCGTGGTGCGGCCGAGCGCGCCGCAAAGCTGTGCGTCATGGAGCACGAGTTGCCCGCTTGCGGCGCAGGGGGGGGGGGGGGGGGTACGGGTTGCGCGATGCCCGTATGCCGGACAGCTTGCGCAGCAAGCGGAGACACGGTTGTTTACAGAGACATCTCCTTGGCTTGGACCAGTCGTTTAGCGAGCCCTAGCCACAGCAGCCCGAGGCGGTCTTGCGGGGCTGCTGGAAGACGTTCTGCGAGCTCTTGATGACCAGCGCGTCCGTCTGCTCGTTCTCCTTGACGAACTTGGTGAGCTCGGCGCAGCGCTCGCGGGTGGTCTGCCCGCTCTTAATGAGCTTGAGCTCCTGCTCCAGCTGCTTGCCCTCCTCCACGAGGCTCTTGAGGTCGCGTCCGCCGTACGACATCGTCGCCCGTCCGTTCACCTCTCTCTGTCTCTGTTCCTCTCTCTCTCTTTGGCGTTTTCGTTTGTTCACCCTCTCGAGGTCGCTTTTTTTTTTTTTTTTTTTTTTTTTTTTTTTTGGGTCGCTCTTGTTCTGGTATGTAGGAACCACTCCGGAACCCCGTACGAATTCGTAGTTCGCTTCTACGCTCCGTGCACATTCCTTGTCCCCCGCAAGTCTGCGTGCAACTGCTATCAGACTCAGTGATGTGGAAAAGAGCAGAACGTTGTGCACACGTTGGGTTCGGTGATATGCAAAGCGGCGGTTAACCCCCAGAAGCAGCGGCCCGATCACCTGGCAGTTGTGACGCTCGAGGAGTAAGGAAACGCTAGGTAAACCTGAGGCTTCCTACCGCGTAAAGCGTTTAAATTGTGTGCAGCGCGGGAAACACCGGGTCTGGTAGGTGGCGTTTCTGTAACAAGACTTGTGTGGCGAACGCATTTGGTCGGCGGGCGACATTCTGTGAGAAAATGAAATGGGGCAGAGAGCGACGACCGACAGAGCCGAGAGGAGGTCGCGTTGGTCGCCCGCGAGGAGGGCGAGATCATGATGCTGCAGCGGATGGAGGCGCACGCGGCGTACATTCCCCGCGCAGGCCTGGACGCCCTGACCAATTACAAGTACAAGTCAGGCGAGTACTCGTGGCTGGACCTGCGGCTGAATGCGTTCTGGTTCTGGTGCGCCGAGCAGCTGCCACGCTCGATGGCGCCAAACCTGGTGACCCTGGTGGGAACCTGCCACCTGTTCGTGATCGCGCTGCTGGCAGAGATCTTTGACCCCGAGCTGCGCGGCGAGTCGCCCACCTGGGTGTACGTGGTGAACGCCTGGTGCCTGTTTGTGTACCAGACGATGGACGCCGTGGACGGCAAGCAGGCGCGGCGCACCAACTCGTCCTCGCCGCTCGGGCAGCTGTTCGACCATGGCTGCGACGCGCTCGGCACCACCTTTATCGCGATCGGGCTATGCAGTCTAATGGGCTTTGGCAGCGGCCAGCGCACGGTGGCCATCCTCGCCACCGTGCAGATCCCGTTCTACCTCTGCCAGTGGGAGGAGAACCACGTGCACGTGCTGCGCGCCCAGGTGGGCAACTTTGGCGTCACGGAGGGCCAGTACCTCTCCATGGCGCTCAATCTCGTCTCCGCGGGGCTCGGCACAGCGTTTTGGAAGCAGACGCTGGCGCAGCTCGTGGCCCCGCTGGGTCTCCCAATCCTCCCGGCCGCGCTGGCCGACACGGACCTGGGGATGGTCGCCGTGTTGGTCGGCGGCTTCTTTCCGGCGGTGCTGGCGTCCTCGTCGGTGCTTTCGGTGGCGCGCTCGGGCGCCAACTTTGCGCGGGCGCTGCTCTTGCTGGCCCCGCTGGTGCTGCAGCAGGGCCTGCAGCTTTGCCTGCAAGCTTACTCCCCGGGGCGCGAGTTCTTCGCCGAGCACCCCGTGCCGCTAATCGCGATGCAGGGCACGCTGCTGGCTCACCTCATCAACCGCATCATCGTGGCCTCGGTCTGCACCTCGAGTTCCCGCTGGTGCACCGTATCCTGTACCCGACGCCATTCTTTATCATGGTACTGTTCGTGCTTGGCCGCCGCGAGGATCCGGTCGAGGAGGCTGAGGCGGCGCTGGTAAAGCTGCTCATCACGCTCTACGGCGTGGCGGTCATTGTGCAGTACCTTCACTTTACCGTGTGCGTGACCTTGGCCATCACCCGCCATCTTGGCATCCACTGTTTCAACCTGCGCAAGCGCAACAAGGAGTGACATGTGAGTGCTGCGAGCGAGCGAGCGAGCCAGCGAGCCAGCGAGCCACAAGCGCACCGAACAACACCGACGGGAAGCGTGGAAGAATTGAAAGATGGTTTCCTTCATGTCCTCCTCTTCCGAGTACCGTACTCTACTTGAGCCAACCCAGAGCTCTACTAGCTGGAGCTCGGTGCTGTTTGAGCAGCAGGTTCTGGTGCCGCTGCGTAAACGCCCCACGCGTGCTTCCGGTTGTCCGTGACGTGGCCGGCGGCGGCGGCCGCCGGCGGGTTGGCCGTGGAGTCCAAGTCGGAAACGCCCAACACGCCGATGCTGCTTGTCTCCGTCACGCCAGGCGTATGCACCTTGGAGTTGCCCATGAGAGGAACCGATCCCAAAGGTATGCTTGCTCACCATAAACATGCTGTAGCGCAAGATGTGCAAGTCGATGTAGAGCATCGACAAAATGGTCACCTGCGACAATACCACCGCATAGCAGACCTTGTGCGGACGGCAGTGGAGGCGGTCCGGGAAGACCATGTTGAAGAGAAGATGGACACCCCGGCACCCAGCATCACGAATAGGCCTGTGCTCACATGCCAGCTACACCGGTTGACGCCTTGAATGGTTTTCCTGGCCCGAACGGCCATGTCGTTGTCGGCGCTAACTTCCACGGCCTCGGCCAGCATGCGGACGAGCCGGCTGCGGCCAATGCGGAAGGCCACCGCCAACGGGAGGATCAGCGGCTGTCCCACAAACACTGCAAGACTTGTGTTCTGCGTCGCCACGCAAGCGGTCATGGCGGAAGCGAAGAGAGTGCCCACCACAAAGCAGACCCGCCGGTACCGGTCCACGTTTTCGCTCGTCACCATCTCCATCTTGCGGCTGCGCTCGGTGATCTCCACCCACATCACGCTCACGTTGAGGCAGGAGAGGAAGCCAAAGGTCTGGTATGCGACGTTGAAAACGGCCGTGTACGCCTTGACGATGCTGCGCTTCTTGCTGTCCGTGTGCACCACCAAGGTGGACCCCTCGCGCAGCGGAAGAATTGCCTCGAAGGCGTACGAGACCTGCCCGGCAGCAAGCGCAACCAGGCCGATCGAGACCAAAAGCAGCGTCGAGTTGGCGGCCTTGTGCAAGATCCGAGGTCCTTCAATCCTGCCAACGCGCACCTGCAGGACGATCGCAGGCACAAGCGCGGCGAGGGCACAAGCGGCGATGCCGAGGCTGGACCCGACGAGGATAACTGCGTTGGGCCCCCACCCGTCGCATTCTGGCCCGTGCCGGCCGTACCATAGATGGCAGTCGCAGAAAGTTGACGGCGGCGACGCGCGGTTCAAGCACATGAGCTCTGCGGGGCAGTCGGCGTCCACCGTGCAGTTCCACTCGACCGGGGACATGATGCTTACTTAGCCCGTCTGCGTCGCCCGCTTGCAACCTCCCGCCGCCTCGATGCCGACAGTGGCGTCGGTCTGGCCACGCGTCGCGCCGCCCGCCGTCACCCGACCTCTGATGAAGGCTTAGCTGAGCGCCGGCTGCGTCACAGCCAACTGACAGAGCTAGCTATCCGTTGGTTGCGTTTCTTGTGGACGATGGCTCTCGTCGACAACCGAGCTCCGAAACTGATCGTGACATGTGACATGTGAGTCGGGCTGTACGTGCGAGCGCAGGGCTCGACCTGTCGATGGTGGGCGCTTCGGTGTCCGCGCACCGTAGGGCGTTGGTGTCTGTCATGGAGAGCGCCCCTCTCCGTGGACATGCTCGTGGTTTCACCTCAGCGGACGCGGGAGAGCGCGGCGTCCGTCGACCTCGGCGATGGCGGCCACGGGCACGAGGTGCCAAGCTTGAACTCGAAAAACCTGCTTGCTGTGCTTGCTTTCAATTGAGAACGCGCAGAAGGATGTTGGGCCTCTTGCGCCAGCCGTGTCTGAATTCCGCCACGCAGAGTCTGCCGCCTCTGCTGCGACAATGGTGGTCGTCGGCAAAACAGGCATAGATGGACCTCTATCCCGATCCTGGGACAGTTAGGCGGGCTCTTGTGGAAGCGCTTCTTGGGCCGAGCTTCTCCGACACAAGAGAAACGCCGAAGGCTTGCTTGCGCACCATGAAGGTGCTGTACCGAAGGATGCTGATGTCGATGTAGAGCAGGGCAACCAGGGGCACTGCGAAAGGACCGTGTACACGCACAGTTGAGGTCGACAGATGAGACGGTCATCCAGCTGATTATAGAGCAGAAAAAGCACCAGACCGAAGCCGAGCACGAGGAAGAGGCCGGTGCTCACGCGCCAGCTACACGCGTTGACGCCTTCGATCGTCAGTCTTGCGCGAAGGGACATCTCCGCGTTCCCACCAGAGCCAGCCACCACCTTGAGCATGTTCACGAGGCGCTGTCGGTCGACCCGGAAGAGCACTGCCGTGGGAAAGGTCATAGGCTGTGCCACAAGTGCGGCGAGGTCGCTCACGTGGAACAGCGTGCAGACCAGCATGGCACTGGCGAAGCTGACGCCTACCACAAAGCACACGCGGCGGTACCTGACCACGTTGTGGCTCGTCACCATCTCCATCTTGCGGCTGCGCTCGGTGATTTCCATCCACATGACGCTCACGTTGAGGCACGCGAGGAAGGCAAAGGTCTGAAAGCCGATGTTCAGGACGAGCGTGTACGCCTTGAACGAGCTGCGCTTCCTCCCGTCCTCGTACACAGCCAAGGTGGACCCCTCGCGCAGTGGCAACAAGGCCTCCAGGGCGTACGAAACATGCTGGGCCGCGAGCAGAGCCAGGCCAACCGAGACCAGCATGAGCGTCGAGTTGGGCGCGTTGCGCAGGATCCCAAGTCCCTCACCCATGAGTACGCGCACTTGCAGGGTTATTGCCGGCGCAAGGGCGATCAGGGCGTAGAGTGCGCCTCCCAGTGACGCCAGGACCACGACGAACCTGCTTGGCCCCCACTCGTCGCAAGACTCGCCCATGTTGCCGTACCACGGGTGACAGTCGCAATAGTTGGGTTGCGGCGCCGCGCGCTCAAGGCACACCAGCGTCGCCGGGCACTCGGTGTCGACAGTGCAGTTGATCTCGACGGGCGACATGCTGATGGCTCGGCCCCGTCGCTCGCTGCCAGCCTCGGCCTCAGCCCTGAGTCTCGCACTCTAGCTCCAGAATCTGCGCCAACCGACATGTGCTCAATCGAGGACGCCGCCTCCACTTCCTTGTGACCAGCGGACGAAGGAAAGATAGCGAACAGCAGGGTCAACGCAGCAAGGGCGGTAGACACGCCCAACGTGCCTGCCTGCCTGCCTGCCTGCCTGCCTGACTATGGAGGAAAGTAAATTTACTCTGCTCTCGAGCTTTGCTAGCCGTTGACGAGACGGCTGCAAGCCGAGGCTCGAAGCTCGACCCCAACAGCGGGAGGGGCCGGGCCAGTCGGCGGCGCTGGACCGCGCGAGGAGGGGCTTGGCCGGCATGATCCAAGACAAGAGTGGTGCTCAATCAATCTGCCGTGCTGAAAGGCACCAGGAGGACAAGCAAGTTTTAGAAGGCTCTCGATCCGCCGCCTTACGTGGAGAAGAGCGGCGGTCCGTGGGTGGGGGGGAGCAGCATGGCCTACAACCTTTCCTGAAAACACATGGACCCGCTTTTGACAACAAACAATCGCCCACCAGACGAGCAGAGCATCACGCCTGCGAGCTTGCGAGGTGCGCGGGCACCTCCGTCGTGGTCTTGTTGGAGAACATGCTGCTGGTCGACTTGTTTGGTCGCCATGCTCGAGCCCGTCTGGCCGGACAGGCGCCTCCGCACCATGACGAGACTGTAGAAGAGATGCTAAGTAGATCCACAGCATGGCAGTCATGCGATGGCGGAAGCGAATACCGAAAGACACAGCGAGTCGACGCGCAAAGGAGCGTGTCGTAAAAGACGTCGACCGAGCACCACGATGCCGGCCCAGCATGGCAAAGATGCCCACGATCACGCGCAAGCTGCACTTGTTGACAAGACCGATCGTGCGCTTGGCGTTCTCGGACAGCTCCTGGCTCGGTTTGATGTCGATGGCCTCCTGCAAGACAGACACGATCCGACGCCGGCCGACGATAAAGAGGATGCCGACCGGCAAGAGCAGTGGCTGCGCAACGACGACGGCGAGGGCGGTCCTCTCCAGGGCGACGCAGGTGATCATGGCGATACTGAAGAGTACGCCCACCACAAAGCACACGCGACGGTACCTGTCCACGTTTTGGCTCGTCACCATACGCATAGCCCGCGCGTGCTGGCTCCTCGAGCCACATGACGCTGACGTTGAGGCACGCAAGAAGCCAGCTGGTAGACCACGTTGAAGACCGCCGTATAAGGCTTGATGGAGCTGCGGCGAACGCCGTCAGAGTGTTCGACCATCGTGCTCCCCGGGCGGAGCGGCGTGATTGCCTCCAGCGCGTAGGTGATCTGGCCCATCATGAGCGCGAAGAGGCCCAGCGTCACCAAGAGCAGCGTGGAGTTGGGCGCCTGCTTGAGCGCGCGAAGGCGCTCGTGGTAAAAGACCCGGCCCATCGTGTACACGGCAGGCCCAAGCGCCAGGAAGCTCGAGAGCACGATCCCCGCTGCCACAATCACGATGGTGTACGTGCTCGGGCCCCACTCGACACATTCCATTGAGTTGGAGGACGGGTCGGTCGCGAGTCCATACCACACGTGGCAGCCGCATTCGGTGGTCTCGCCGTCGATGAGGCATAGGAGCGCGGCCGGGCAGTCCACGTCGAGCTCGCACGGTGCTTCCGCCATCGTTGTCGTTCTGCAAGCCAGCCAGCCAGCCAGCCCCCTGGACGTTCTTGTGCACAGCGCCCGAGCGTGCGTGACTTTGTGCGTGGTTTGTGTTCACAGAACCGCCTGCGCACCGGCCTCAGCTCTGCCCGCCACGAGTCGCGGCACAAGTTCGTGGGCGCGTGGGAGCGCCATGTGCCTGTGCAGGTGTGTGAGAGAGGGAGCGATTTCGGAAAGCTCTTTCAGCGTGCTGCGAACAAAACCTAAAATGATGGGGAAGAGCAAGGGAGCAGTAATCTTCGCACCACCGAGCGGCCGTACCAATAATGTACGAGATCGCGCCGGCGTTTTCTGGACAGAAATGGGATGGAAATGGACAAGCAGCATGCGGCACGAATCTTCTTTGCCAGGGAGGGAGGGAGGGAGGGCGCAACGTGGGACAGCAGCAAAGGTGGCATTGACAGCCTCATCGTCGTGGCGGGCAGGCTCTTTCGCCACAGGACTCGGAGTGCAGAAAGGGAAACCGGTTTTGGCAGGAACAGCATGGCGACGTGGTTTTGAAGATTACTTACGCCGAGTTAAGACTGGTCGCGAGGTTGACAGCAAGCTAGAGAGTTACCCAACGCCCACTTCGATGCCGAGTGGGGCTGCAGGGAGCACAGGCTGCCACCGGTATAAACCGAGGTCTTGCGCATGTGCCACCGCTGGTGGGGCGAGCGTCTCCTGGGTCGCCAGGAGCGCGCGCAATAGGTGCCGCTGGTGCTGGAAGATCGTCTCCACGAGGAGGCGACGGCTGGCAGCGAGGCCGTCGAGTTGGTGCTTGTCGTAGTAGTCGCGCACGATGCGGCGGAGTGCGGGCCAGTCGCCGGCCGTGCCACCTGCCGTAGAGAGGACCGGGATGAGGAGCTTGTTGGAGCCAAGGGCGGCGTCGTACTTGTCATGCTTGGCCTTGCAAGCGGCGGCCGCGACGGTTGGCAAAGAGCGCTCCGTGACAAAGCTCGTTGAGCTGATAGTGTTCACGGCAGTCACATCAATGATGACCGGCTTGGCAGGTGCTTGCAAGATAGCATGGACGTCGACGCGGAGGTTGTCGCTCACCCAAACTTCGGTGCGAGCGGTGCCTCCCAGCTTGTTGAGGTGCTTGCAGATGACGTCGCGGGCCGCGTTGTGGGCCACGGTGGCGGTGTTGACGTGCTTGCAGTGGAGCGCGTGGAACCAGTTGGCGCTCGGCTTGCGCATCTCGGTCGCGCCGCAGCCGCACGTGGTTGGACTGGACGCCAGATCGGGACGAGCTTGGCCAGTGCGCTTGCGGAGGTAGGCGAGCCAGAGCTTGTTGGGCAGCTGGGTCACGGCAAGCGACGGCGTGGTGAGCAGGATGACACCGGCCGAGGTCTCCTGGTTGGCCGCGTGGATGCGGCGTGCGAGGAAGGCCCGCTCTCGGCGTCCAGGGTCGGGTGGTTCGGCGTCGGCTGGCGGTGGCGGCTGCACGGTCTTGTCGCCGCAGGTGGTACCGTACGGAACGAATGTGGGCGGCTGCCGAGCAGAGCGTCACAACTCTGAGCTTGCGAGGTGCGTGGGCACCTCCGTCGTGGTTCTGTTGGAGAACATGCTGCTGGTCGACTTGTTGGTCGCCATGCTCGAGCCCGTCTGGCCGGACAGGCGCCTCCGCACCATGACGAGACTGTAGAAGAGGATGCTCAGGTAGATCCCCAGCATGGCAGTCATGGCGACGGCGGAAGCGAGCACCGAAATACACAGCGAGTCGACGCGGCAGATGCGGCGCGTGTCGTAAAAGACGTCGACCGTGAGCACCACGATGCCGGCGGCCAGCAAGGCAAAGATGCCCACGATCACGCGCAAGCTGCACGTGTTGACAAGACCGATCGTGCGCTTGGCGTTCTCGGACAGCTCCTGGCTCCGGTTGGTGTTGATGACGATGGCCTCCTCCAAGACAGACACGATCCGGCGCCGGCCGACGATGAAGAGGATGCCGACCGGCAAGAGCAGTGGCTGCGCAACGACGACGGCGAGGGCGGTCCTCTCCAGGGCGACGCAGGTGATCATGGCTACTGAAGAGTACGCCCACCACAAAGCACACGCGACGGTACCTGTCCACGTTTTGGCTCGTCACCATACGCATAGCCCGCGCGTGCTGGCTCACCTCGAGCCACATGACGCTGACGTTGAGGCACGCCAAGAAGCCAAGCGTCTGGTAGACCACGTTGAAGACCGCCGTATAAGGCTTGATGGAGCTGCGGCGAACGCCGTCAGCGTGTTCGACCATCGTGCTCCCCGGGCGGAGCGGCGTGATTGCCTCCAGCGCGTAGGTGATCTGGCCCATCATGAGCGCGAAGAGGCCCAGCGTCACCAAGAGCAGCGTGGAGTTGGGCGCCTGCTTGAGCGCGCGAAGGCGCTCGTGGTAAAAGACCCGGCCCATCGTGTACACGGCAGGCCCAAGCGCCAGGAAGCTCGAGAGCGCGATCGCCGCGGCCACAAGCACGATCGTGTACGTTTCGGGCCCCACTCGACGCACTCCATCGAGTTGGAGGACGGGTCGGTCGCGAGTCCATACCACACGTGGCAGCCGCACTCGGTGGTCTCGCCGTCGATGAGGCATAGGAGCGCGGCCGGGCAGTCCACGTCGAGCTCGCACGGTGCTTCCGCCATCGTTGTCGTTCTGCAAGCCAGCCAGGCCCCCTGGACGTTCTTGCGGCTGGTTGGCAAGTTGGCTGCAGGCCCGGCCCGGCTCGTTCGTTCAGAGCACTGCTCTGAATGTTGCAACACAAGTTCAATGGCGTGTGGCTGTCCAAAAAGCAGCATGTGCCACACAGGTGTGTGTGAGAGTGATCTTAGACTATTTCAACGCAAGCTCACCCTCTGCCAATCAATCGGGCAGTCGGCAGGAGAGGAGAGTGCGGACAGGGAGCGGCGGAACGGCAGGGGGACGCGAGGGGCGAAAAGGGAAGCACGAGGTGGTGGTCCGAAGGGCCTTCTGGCAAGCTAGCACGGGAGGGAGCACCGACGTGGGACAAGGTAATTGACAAGGTGGGATTGACCGTCCTCCCTCATTCCGGCCCTTGGGCTGGCTGGCTTTCGCTCACCCAATGATGACCTTGGGTAGTACTGGTACGGTACCGTACGTACGTACCATACCCGAAATGGTGGTGATGGATGGTGACCATGAAACGTGGACGATCGTTTGAATCACGACGATGAGGTGCTAGCCAGCGCGCTGGTTGCGCTGATTGGACCCGAATGGTCTGCCGCGGCGACCGCCACGCCACGGCGCCGGCCGTTGCCGGTATGCAGCTGCCTCTTAGCCATGACGACGCTGTAGCGGCCGATGCTGAGGCAAAGAATGAGCATGCTAAGGAAGCATACTTGGGCGAGGGCCGTCGAGGGGCAAAGCTTCTCGGGACGGCAGACAAACTTGGGCAGGACAACCATGTCCATGTACACGAGCAGCAGCGAGGACGCAATGTTGAGGACAAACCCGACCTGGACCTGGAGACTGCAGTCGTTAACGCCGCGTATGGCGATCGCCACGCGCTGTGCGACTTCGCCGCTGACAGCACCCTCTGTGGGCGCCGCCATGCGAAGCCCAGCCACGATGCGCCGTCGCCCGACGATGAAAAGGACACAGAGCGGCAGCGTGAGCGGCAGCGACAAGAATGGCCCGAGCTCGATCTTTTGCATGAGCGCCGCGGCCAGTTCGATGGTGCAATAAAGCACACCGAAGGCTTGGCAAAACGTGCGGTAGCGCGCGATGTTCTTGCTTGAGGTGAGCTGCATTTTGCGATTTCGGTCGCTGACCTCCAACCACAGGACGCTGACGTTGAGCAGGGCCATGAACGTGAACGTGGCGGTCGAGACAAAGGCTGCGGCGCTGTACTTTTTGAACACGCTGCGCTTCTTGCCGTCCGCGTGTTGCTCCATGGTCGAGCCTTCCCGTAAGGGAAACATCCCCTCGAGCGCGTAAGTGGTCTGGTTCACCATTAAGCTGGCAGTGGCGAGCGTGACGAACAGCAGCGTCGAGACGGCGGATCGCCGCAGCGCGCGTACGCCCGCCACACGAAACACCTGGATGAGCGTCGTTGTCGTTGGCACCAGGGCGACCGCGGAGAAGAGCGCAAACGCCACGCTGGGCAGCACCAAAACCATGGCGCTCGGCCCCCATCCGTCGCACTGCGGGCCAAACCTCCCCCGTCCAGTCATGACAGTCGCAGAAGGAGCTCAGAGGCGCCCTGTTCCACAAGCAGGTGAGCTCGTCCGGGCAGTCCGAGTCCAGCTCGCAGGTCACGTTGGCGGCTGCCATCGCACGAGCAGCTCGCCCGCGCCGAGCCGTCCGTCGCGGACCTGCAGCGGGAGCGTTGTGGCCGCGGCCGCGCTGCTGCCAGCGCCGCGATGGCAGTCGATGGTTCAGGCGCAGCACTTGGTGTCATCACCGGACAAAAATTCTGCGGAAAATCACCCGATTAGTTGATTCCTTGCCACCACCTCTCGACGACATCGCTCTCGTCGAGCATCTCACTCAAGGAGGAGGTGCGCCACAGCCGCCGCCGCCGCCGCCGCGCAGGCGAGAGCCGGCTGCGCTACGATGACGCCGCCGCTGCCGGACGGTGACGGACTATCGCCAACGTTGCCAGTGCCAGGAGACGGCGACGTCGGCGAAGTCGGCGACGTCGGCGACGTCGGTGACGTCGGCGAGGGCGAGGGGGACGATGGTGTGGGGGCGATGTTGCCCAGGTTGAGCGGCTGCAGGTTGTCGCCCATTTCGTCGGGGTCATCGCCGATGATTTCGTATCCTTCGCGCAGCATCGTGCCTCTCTCCGACGACCCAAAGCACTTGATCGTCGGCGCCTCGGCGTCCGACTCGGCCTTGAACATCACGCACGTGCGCTTCCCCGCCACGAAGATGTCCTCGACAACACCCTTCGTCCCCAGATCGACGAACAGAAGGCTTCTGAGAGCGCTCGCCTCGACGCGCGGTTTGTTGTCTCCAGTCCCGAGCGCGCCCGGGACGCCCCAGCAACTCACGAAGCGGCCCTCGAAATCGTATTGGACGCACCAGTGGAGGCTTCCTGCGACCTTCTTCATCGAGCCCTGGGTGGGGATCAGGGGGTAGCCCATGTTTTCCATCTCGGCCTTGGTGTCTCCGAGATCTTCGGAAGCGTCGCCGTGGCCGTTCTGGTTGGACCAGCCCCAGCACTTGATGCGACGCTCGGAGTTGGACGGGTCGATGACGGTCACGCAGGTCGACCACTGGCCACAGGCCACGTCAAGGGCCGCGTCGCCGCGCAAGTTGATCGCTGGCAGGTCGTCGCCCATCGTGTCGGGTCTATCCCCACGCTTTGCCTTGTCGCCCTGCCCGAGCTGGGCGCCGTAGTTGTCGCCCCAGCACTTCGTCGCGCCCGTCGTGGACACGGCACACGTGTGGAAGTCGCCGGCAGCGAGGGAGGCGGCCTTGAAGTCGGTGCCAAGGTCCACGAACGGAAGGTTGTCGCCCATCTGCTCCGGCGTGATGTTGCTGCGGTGGTCTGTGTCTCCAAGACCTAGCTGGCCAGAAGCGTTGTTGCCGACGCACTTGACCTTGCCGTCCGCAAAGAGCACGCAAAGGTGCCTGCCGCCCACGCCCATGGTGAAGTCGACGATGGGCTCCGTGTTGCCAAAGTCGATGGGGGCGGTGTCGCTGATCATGTGACTCGGTAAGGTGACCCCGTTGATGAACTCCGACATGTCCCCGCCCCAGCAGCGCACCTCGGCGTCTGCGGTGCCGAGCTCGCCAAAGATTGCGCAGTGCGTCTTGTAGCCGCACGTCATGAGGCTGATGGGCTTGTCGGTGGCAGAGTGATGAAGGGAAGGTTGTCCCCGATCTCGTCCGCCTCGTCGCCGCGAAAGTCATACGTGACGGTGTCAGGAACAGGCAAGCCGAGGATGCCGCCAGTGTTATCGCCCCAGCACTTGAGTCCGCGCGGCGTGTTGTAGCACGCGTTTTGCGAGCCGAGGCAGAAGGCAGGGTGCGTGTTGGCCGACCTGGCCTCAGCGCCCGCAGCGAGGGCCATGGCCGTCGCCAGCGCCGTCGTCATCGTGGCGCGCCCCATCAGGCAGACCACAACACACACACGTGACCGAGTTGGATTTCCTTGACTTGGCCTTGGCTGGCTTGGCTTTGGGGGGATCTCGGCACGCGCCACTCGCTCAGCGTCTCGCGAAGCTCGAGTCACTGGCTCAAGCGACAAGAAGCGACAAGGGTGCAGGGACAAAACGTCCCCAGCCAGGCAAGCTCGGCAATGTCCAAAGTCGATGGTGGATGATCATGTCTTAGTTGGTCGCGGTGGCGAAGATAGTGGCCGCCACGACAACAAGAGCCGCAGCGAGAGTGCCACTACCGGACGGAGTCTCCCCTACCGGGCTGTCGTTGCTTGTAGTTGGCGAGGGCGTCGGCTCCGACGGCGTCGGCTCGGACGGGCTTGGGGAGGGCGGCGTCGGCGTCGGCGAAGGCGGCGTCGGCGAAGGCGGCGTCGGGGAGGGTGGCGTCGGGGACGGCGGCGTCGGGGACGGCGGCGTCGGGGATGGCGGCGTCGGCGTGACCATCGGAGACACCGACGGGGAAGCAGTTGGCGCGTCAGTCAACGGGGCGATGTTGCCCAGGTTGAGCGGCTGCAGGTTGTCGCCCATTTCGATGGGATCATCGCCGATGATTTCGTCTCCTTCGCGCAGCATCGTGCCTCTCTCCGACGACCCAAAGCACTTGACCGTCGGCGCCTCGGCGTCCGACTCGGCCTTGAACATCACGCACGTGCGCTTCCCCGCCACGAAGATGTCCTCGACAATACCCTTCGTGCCCAGATCGACGAACAGAAGGCGTCTGAGAGCGCTCGCCTCGACGCGCGGTTCGTTGTCTCCAGTCCCGAGCGCGCCCGGGACGCCCCAGCAACTCACGAAGCGGCCCTCGAAATCGTATTGGACGCACCAGTGGAGGCTTCCTGCGACCTTCTTCATCGAGCCCTGGGTGGGGATCAGGGGGTAGCCCATGTTTTCCATCTCGGCCTTGGTGTCTCCGAGATCTTCGGAAGCGTCGCCGTGGCCGTTCTGGTTGGACCAGCCCCAGCACTTGATGCGGCGCATAGAGTTGGACGGGTCGATGACGGTCACGCAGGTCGACCACTGGCCACAGGCCACGTCAAGGGCCGCGTCGCCGCGCAAGTTGATCGCTGGCAGGTTGTCGCCCATCGTGTTGGGTCTATCCCCGCGCTTTGCCTTGTCGCCCTGCCCGAGCTGGGCGCCGTAGTTGTCGCCCCAGCACTTTGTCGCGCCTGTCGTGGACACGGCACACGTGTGGAAGTCGCCGGCAGCGAGGGAGGCGGCCTTGAAGTCGGTGCCAAGGTCCACGAACGGAAGGTTGTCGCCCATCTGCTCCGGCGTGATGTTGCTGCGGTGGTCTGTGTCTCCAAGACCGAGCTGGCCAGAAGCGTTTGCCGACGCACTTGACCTTGCCGTCCGCAAAGAGCACGCAAAGGTGCCTGCCGCCCACGCCCATGGTGAAGTCGACGATGGGCTCCGTGTTGCCAAAGTCGATGGGGGGGCGTCGCTGATCATGTGACTCGGTAAGGTGACCCCGTTGATGAACTCCGACATGTCCCCGCCCCAGCAGCGCACCTCGGCGTCTGGGGTGCCGAGCTCGCCAAAGATTGCGCAGTGCGTCTTGTAGCCGCACGTCATGAGGCTGATGGGCTTCTCGGTGGGCAGCGTGATGAAGGGAAGGTTGTCCCCGATCTCGTCCGCCTCGTCGCCGCGAAAGTCATACGTGACGGTGTCAGGAACAGGCAAGCCGAGGATGCCGCCAGTGTTGTCGCCCCAGCACTTGAGTCCGCGCGGCGTGCTGTAGCACGCATTTTGCGAGCCGAGGCAGAAGGCAGGGTGCGTGTTGGCCGACTTGGCCTCAGCGCCCGCAGCGAGCGCCAGCGCCGTCGCCAGCGCCGTCGCCATCGCGGCCCTCGTCATCGCCTCCGTCCCTCGAAAGGTTTTGCCAGGAGGTGGTGTGCGCGTGCGGGGGGGGGGGGTGCGGATTTCTGCGTTTGGCACCAAGCAGGGTTGCGGATGGAAGGATCTGGGCCGACCTGAAATCTACAAGTGGCATGATGATGTGATTGTTGATGACCATGAAACCCACAACAAAAAGAGGGAAGGACACCGCCGCAAGCCAGGTGGTCAGCCAGCAGCAGCCAAAGAAAATGAACAAGGTCACGCCCACTTGCTTCACTCGGCAGGCCTGCTGGTCGTGGCGGCGGCGGCACTGGTGGCAGTCACGAGCTCTTCCGCGTCGTAGAGCGAGAATATCTGATCCTTGTTGTCAGACCGCGCCTCTGTCGAGCTGGTCACGACGTAGTGAAGCGCATTCTCGGGCAGCCTGGAACGCATGCTGGCACAGCTCTCAGACGGAGCGACGCCGCGGGACTCTGCGCTCAAGAATACCCCGCGTGTCCTTGTCCATCCCTCTGGAATCCACTCGGGCGAGAGGAAGAGCATCACGACGCTGTTGATGTACAGGTCTATGCCATAGCCCAGGGATTCCACCTGGCGCAAGAAGGCGAATTCTGGGTCGCCCAATGGCCTGAAGACGACCGTGAGGGCAATGGCCAGGGAGAAGAAGAAGGCCGTGCTGACGATCTGGATGAGGCTCAGGCGCAGGTTTTGCCGCGCGACATTGCGCATGTACGTCACCTCGGTCCCTGCGGCCCCGACCGCCCGCAACACGCCCAGCTCTTTGTAAACCGGAAAGGCAAAGAGGACGAGCAAAAGGATGCTCAGGCAGGTGTCGCTCGCGGCGACCACTGCCACGACCACGACGCTAGACTCTGAGATGCAGACCCCAGTCGTGAAAGCGTGCCGCCCGGTAAAGAGCGTCGCACCGATGACCATGAGGAAAGGAATGCCTCCGATGAGCGCCAAGCGTGTCAGGTTGAACAGGTCATTGATGCACTTGTTGTGCGGGTCGAGCGTGGCCCGCGCGCGAGAGAGGAGCAGCATGTAGTTGGACCCCATCGCCGGGATGTAAAAGAAGGTTGCGAGGCGGTGCGTGGCGCTGCAAAACTCGGTCGTCCCGACGTGCTGCGGCGGCAAGGCCGCCGCGGGGGACAACGAGAGCAGCACCAACAGGGATACCAGAGTGCCGCAGGCCAGGTTGGCGATCATCCACTTGAGGACGTGCTTGCTGCGTCTGCCGCGCTTGTCCTTGAGCTGCCCCCACCGCAGCAGCATGACGCCAGCCACGAGAGGGTACCACAGGAGGGTGAACGAGTAGAGCGCCATCGTGAGCCTCGCGCTGGTGGTAAAGCTTTTCGGCTCTGGCGTCTCCACATACAGCGGGAGCGCATGGCTCAGGGCTGCGCCCATGGCAACCGGCGCGCCGTGTCCGCCTTCGAGGTGCCGCTCGTGCTCTGCATCGGCGACAGCGTGTCCGTTGGGCGGTTTTGGGTTCGGTTGCTTGCAGGGTGTTTTTGCATTCTCGCCCTGATGAGCGCCACACGCTGCCGCGCCGGCGCCGCCGCCGATGGCGTTTGAGGGCCGTTGACTGCGAACCATCGCGCCTCTCTCCGGCGCTTTCGGCCCCTTTGCTCGCCAAGGCCGCCCGAGGGGAGCCGGACAAGTCGAGCCAAAGACCACGCGGGGAGCATGCACGGCCGTGCAAAGCGGACTCTATACCCTCGGCGCAATGTGCTAAAGAATGCGGAGCGGCTACGCCTACCCCAGGCCGAGCGGCACCTGGACCAGGGGAAACGCCACGCCCGCTCTGCTGGAGCAGGTCGTCTGCCGGTGCACGTGGTCGCTCAGCGAGCGCGCAAGATGCGACCAGCGGCTTCTTCGGCTCGCGCGAACCAGATCTGCAGTGCACTCACTGCCTTAGTCTTTTACATACAAAATCGGGCTTTGACGGCGCACTCGAGCCAGGGTTCGTGTTGCTTGGCTCCGCCTTTCGACTCCTAATCCTGAACCTGGCTACCATCTTGCTGCTGTCAGCGCCTTCGGAATCCTCCATGCGGCACCCTGCACGCGCGCGGCGCTCCAACTCGATCCCTCGAAGACGCCAGTCAAACCAAGCTCCAGCAGCGAATCGAGGGCAGCTGGCCGCTCTGCGGCCTCTTAGTCAAGTCGCCACGGAGCTGACGGTGATTCATGAGCCGCCCCGAGACCTCCTAGTGGCCTATTTGTTCTCTGTTGCGAAGCTAGCCCACCCTCTACAGCTCCCACGGTGCCCTTTCTCTCCACTACCTAGCTAGTAGAGAATAGAGCCATCCCAGAGCCGACGCTGCCTCCAGAAGTTTCCACGGACTTGTGACCACTGCTCAGTGCCGCGTGCGCTGTGCTGCTGGCTTGGTTTCACAGCGACCTTGTTGCGCGAATTCATAAAGATGCGGCGAGACACGTACCACGTGGAAGGCAGCCAGGTTGTCATGCACAGCAACGCCACAGAGTTGCACACAATGTCGGCGATGTAGCCTATGAGGCCGAGCCATCGGAGCCACGAATAGCGGGGTCGTGGACATCGGAGAACATGGCCTGGTAGACGCAGCCCGCCACTTGGGACACAAAGGTACTGCCGATTGTATGGCACTGAGGCGCAGGTTGCGGCGCGACGTGATGCGCATTGCGCGCACTTGCTCGCTGAACATCGAAGCGGTGCCTGAGCCCCCACTTCCGGAGGTCTTGACGAGGTCTTGCATGAGGCGGCGCACCGGCAGAATGAAGAGCAGCAGCAGCATGGCGCTGAGGCCTGTGTCCGCGGCCATAAATATGTAGACGACCACCAGCTCCACGTTCTGCGCGCAGATGCCAGTGCTAAACATGCTCGCACCCTCGAAGAGGACAAGCGCCATGCCGCTGGTCAGGGGCACACCAAGGTAGGTGGCCAACTTGCACAGCTTGAACAGGTGTCTTCCGCCCAGCGCTTGCGGTCCAGCGTGGCCTCCGCGCGGATCAGGAGTACCATATAGTTGGCCCATGGCCATGCCGTACATTGTCGCGCTGAGGCGGTTGCCGATGCGACACTGGATCAGGCCAGCCGCATCGCCCGGCGCGATCTCCAAGTAAAGCCATAGTTGGTTGTCGCACTGCGTGAGGAGGTTGAGCAGCATGTGGATCCGCAGCCATTTCACCAGGCGCTTGCGCCGCCCTGAGCTCTTGGCGCTCTGCACAGTGGCCGCCAGCTCGCGGGAGCGGACCGTGAGGGCGACACAGGTCCACAAATAGAACGCAAAGGTGAGCAAGCTCCACACGCGCCGCCTCGCGTGCGCGCGTGAACGACAGCGGCGGGTCCACCTGCTCGTGCAGCACTACGTCTCCAAAGGGCATCGTCCTGGCGTCGACCTCGCCCTCCTCGTCGCCTCTGTCCTCGCTGCGCCGGCCCGGAGGAAGCAACAAACGGACCTGCGCAGAGGCCGAGCTCTGGTGCTGAGCCTGGGAAATCGATCATCGATCATCGCGCCGCCGAACAAACGCACGAAGAGGGGAATAGAATAGACTTCCCAACGGACACCCGAATCATCTGTTGCGTCAGTTCACAAGGTTTGCGCGCTTGAGGACCTCCAGAAGCGGATCTGATCGATCCAGAGCCATGATGGGCCACTCGAGCCCAGGTTGGTCTCCAGGAGGCCGCGCAGAGAGGCGAGCAACGCAGCCGCTGGCGCATACGTGCCGCTGTTGTTATCCACAACCAACGCTGGCCGCCCAGACGCCTTGGCGCGATCGGAGCACAAGTCGAAGAAGAACTCGCCCGCGAAGAGCACTTGCGCACGGGCGTTGTTGTGCAGCGCGTGCTTGCTCAGCATGTCCTGCGCGCGCGAGGCACTCGTTTCGCTAAAGTGCATGACGCCGTCCTCGCGCAAGACGTACGTAAATCGTCGCCCCTGGGCTCCGCCCCGCCCTCCCAGCCACGCCTTGAGGCCACTGTAGCTGCTTGGTCGCGAGAAGAGGCTGCCGCTGCCGCTGCCGCTGCCAGTGACGGTGACGCCTCTTGATCCTGTAGCGCTCGGAACAGCTCCTCGGCCCCACGCACAAGCCGCATGTCAGGCATATGCTTGGCGTACAGCGTGCTGTGCTGCATGCGGATAGCGGCACGCACCGCTGCCGGCCGCGCGCCGCGGGAGAAGATGCGCTGCGCGTTCACGTACCCGCTGTTCCATGGCGTCGGGTGCGGCAGGAACGTGTGAGCCCGCCACAGGGGCCCAAGAGCAAAGGTCCGGAAGGCGCGGAAGGTGCCGCCGTCAACCATCTTCAGCAAAAGGCCGCCGCGCAGGTTGAGGTTGCTCGTCAGCAAAAGCCGCGGCACTGGCAGCGTGCGCTGCGGCCCGAGGATGTACACGCGGATGCGGACAAAGCCGCGTATCTTGGGCTGTCTTGTGATTGCGCTTGTCCGCATCAGGGGGAGCTCGAACGACGCCTCGCGCTTTTGCGCCACGAGCGGCAGTGTCGCGTATCCGACCAGAGTATCTTGCGCCCAGGTGTCGTCGTGCCGACACACTCCGACTCGTAGCACGTTGCGCAAAGGGCAGAACGGCATCGTCGCGCTGTGACCCATGGCTTTGCCAGGCAGCGAGAAGCTCGTGCAGTCGTCCACTGTCAGCTCTACTGTTGTCAGCGACGAGCTGGGACGCAGCACCCGACTTGCACATGAGCAAGTTGCCAGGCCTGTTCGCTCGTCGTGGGTGCCGCGACGTCGGTGAAGGCGGAGACGAACAGGTCGCGCCCCGCTGCGCTCGGTTCAAAGCGCAGCGCCATCTCGTGGCAGTCAGCGTAAGCCGGCCTGGCGCCGTCGGCGCAGGCGCGCAAGCTGCGGGCTGGGCTGGGTGACGAAGAGGGCAAAAAAAAAGAAAAAAAAAGAAAAAAGAATCGTACGAGCTGTGGGACTCGAACCCACGCATCCGAAGATATCACGACCTGCACGTGACCCCTTAGACCACTCGGGCAAACTCGCTTGAGGCCTCCATGTGTGATGGTTACATATAAACGTAGAGACAGAGTTCAGTCATTTGATCAGATTTGATTGTGAGCCGGGCGGTGAGCCGGGCGAGAGCTGCGTTGCTGTGAAAGGAAAACCAGACGACATGCGCCGCTGCGCAATGAGAGCCTGCTACCGGTGGGTCCAGCACAGACAGGCTCCCAGTTTTAATTTCTGTCCTCAGTCAGTCCTCGCATACCGAGCTCCTGGAGCCATCTGTTCACGTTGTGCGCTCGACTGCTCACGCTCTGAACATTCACGTCGTGCGCTCGAATCGAAGCCAGCAAAGGTCCGACCGTGTGGAGTGAACAAGCACTTCAAGTGCGCGTAGGTACATCTGTGACAGCCAGGCCTTGCCACAGCGGCGACGACTCGCAAAGAACTCTAACAGCGAGGCGAGCTGGCGTGAGCCAGGAATGCCGGCGTCGGAGTCGGCTGGTGCAGAGGCTAGTGCTCGGGCGAGATATAGAAATAAGATTGCCAGCGGAAGGCGCACTATGGGGGCGCTACGGCCCCCACTGCAGCGTACTCGTGATGCTCTCGCACTGGATGTTTCAGAAACGGAGCAGCAATAAATGATACTTTTTGGCGCAAATGTTTCTTCTTGTTTTGTTTTGCAAGAACAAGTATTTTTATGCACGTTTTGTCCTTTTTATTTTCACAGTACAAATGTTTATATTATTTACGGTACCATAGGTTTATTTTTTCTGAGAAATGGATGTTTTGCATTGTAGTATTGGGACCAATGTCAAATTCAACGAATTTGTGCCTACATGGAATTGTGATGGAGCCCTACACTCGCTCTCGTGGCTGGTTGAAAATGGCGGACTTCCGCCGCCAAGACCTGGCCTCACTTCAGCTCGCGGTCAGGATCGCCTCAAGCCGCGGCGGTGCAGCGCACCGCTTGCTCCTGAGGACTGTTTGGGCGATGTGGCTTGGCGCAAAGACCTGTCGGAATGTCTCCCTTCGGTCACGCGTGTACGACAAGGTCAGATCGGCATCGGCTTGCTGACGACGAAACCCACACCGGGCGGCGCCAAACGACTCGTTGGAGGGGGCTGGCACGAGGCGTTGCTCGGTGCCCACGGACAACTTTGATTTCAAATTAAAAGCGACAAAAAAACTGGGGTGAGGCAAGGCGGCGATCCCGTTCCGCCCCGCCCGAAGCGATGAATGAGGTTTACGGTTTGCCGTGAAGGCTGGCTGGTAGGTAGGTAGGTAGGTAGGCTGGCGCCCGTCGGCGAGTGCTCTACAGGGCGTTGAGTGTAGACGGCGCCACATGGCCGCTCGAGTCCGGCTGCTTGGTGGTTCGCAAGAACTTTACCATGGACTTGTTGGTGGGCTGCGTGATGAGGGCCCGGCGGTAACGGAAGGCGATCGCGTCGGCGACGAGCAGCGGTAGCGCCGACGAAGTCTCCCGCACATGGGTGGCTACAAAGCCCGATTCCAAGCCTTGCGCCTTGGAGACGCGGACGCGCTCTGCCGAGACAAACCCGGCGAGCGGAGGGACCTTGTCAAAGAGCGGCTTGCCCGCGCGCGCGCCGTTGGGCCCAGCTTCGAGGACCTCGACCTGCATGCCCCATAGCAACTTGAAGCACTTGATGCAGCTGCGCTGCAGCTTGGAATCCTCGCGCAGCAGCGTGTCATCAGGCTGCAGAATGGCCGCGGTGATGCGCACGAGCGGCTTTGGCAGTTCGAGCGCGGCGCCGTCCACCTCGTGCTGGAGCATCATGAGCGCGTCGTGCACGATAAGCACGATGACAAGGCGCAGGCGGTTGGCACGCTGCTGCTCGGGCGTGAGGGAGAGCAGGTCTTCCAGCACTGCCGAGACGCCTTGCAACAGGTCGGGCTGGTTGTAGATGTCGGGGCCGTGCTGGCGCAGCATGGCCAGGAGGTGCTGCTTGCGCACGAACAGCAGCGGCGAGCTGAGCACGACGCTGGCGTCGCACACGGCGTCGAGCAGGCTGGCCTGTTGCCCACCAAAGGCGCACTGCTGCGCGTACAGCTTTTGCATCTCCAGCACGGCACCGCCCTGTTCGCCGGCGCCGCGCCACACGCCGGCGACAATGCCCCAGAGGCGCACACCCAGCATGCTCTCGGCCAGCTCTGGCTTGGCGTCCACGTCCACCTCCAGCAGGTCGGCGTCCGCACGAGCACCGATGGCGGCCGTGGCGAGCAATTTTGCGAGCGCGCCGAGTGGCTTGGCAGCCTCCTCGTTGTTCGCCTCCACGCGCAGCAGTCGCTGCTCTGCCTGCGGCAGCAGCAGCCGCTCGAGACTACCCAGCTCGACCTGGCCTCCGCTCGGCAGGAGTCCGAGGCTCTCCAGGCAGAGCGCCAAAGCCCACGAGGCCTCCAGCGCCGGCGGGAAGGGCAGTCGCCTGGGCGAGAACGCGCGCCGCTGCTCGGCCTTAAGCGGCTTGAGCACTAGCTCACGCATGCGCTTGAGTAGCGCCAGACCGGCTTTGCCGGTGCGACTTAGCTCCGTGCCTTCGGATACGGGAACCACGAGCCGGACGACCTCCTCCACGCGGGCGTCGCCGGTCTCTGCGCGGGCGGGCGCGGGCGCGGACGCGCCACTGGCCGAGGCCAAAGGCGCGCACGACCACCGTGCGAAGGTCGGGTCCAAGTAGCGTCGACACGCGCGGCGCGAGGCGCTGGGAGCTCAGCGGACGCAGAGCGGCGCGGCAGAAGCGACTCACGCCGCTGCGGGCGGCGGAGATGCCATCGACGCCGGCGCTTGCGGGACTAGCGCCGCCGACGGAAGGGCTGGTCAGAGCTTTGCTACTGCAAGCCACGTCTGCGCTGCCGTCTCCGCGTATTGCTGCACCTTCTGCCTGCCCATCGCCGTCGGCCGCGCTGCCGTCGGCTGCATCGCCGACATTGGTTTGGGCGGCCGTGGGTTGGGGGGGTGCTGCTTTTGTTTTTGCTTTTCTCCCTGAAACCTCGCTGTCTCCCATGTCGTCGCCGTCGCGGACGCCGTCGTCGCGGACGCCGTCGTCGCGGACGCCGTCGTCGCGGACGCCGTCGCGGATGCCATCGTCGCCGTTGTCGTCGCCGACGCCATTGCCGACACCGTCGCCGTCGCCGACGCCGTCCTCTCCGCCTTTGGCGGCAATCATAAAACCCCAGGCGGAGAGGCAGAGGAATTTGGCTTCACGCCCGCCCTGGACGCCGCCTCTTGCACGGCCTTGGACTCCCTGAACGCCCTCGCGACCTCCTGGATGACGTCTTTGCTGCCGTCAGCAGGAAGATGGCCCAGGAGCACCCGTTTCCGTGCCTCGAGCTCCTTGAGCACGCGCATGCGCTCTTCCTGCTTTTTGCGGCGCAGCTCCTCCCCTCCTGCGCGAGGGCAGCGGCCTCCTCGCGACGCTTGGCGGCCTCTTCGTCGGCGGCTTTCTTGCGTTTGAGCTCCTCCAGCTGCGCTTGCGCAGCCCCTCCTGCACGCGCCTTTCATCCGCGTCGCGCTCCTTGAGCATGTCCTCGTGCGTGCGCCTCTGCTGCTCGAGCAACAACTTGCGCAGTTTGGCGGCGCTTACGACGCGTCGTCCCTCTTTTTTGCGTTTATTTACCGGCTGCTTTCCCCTTCTGTTTGCGCTTCCCCCGTTGCTGCGCTTCCTCCGCTCTCTCTGCGGCCTCTTCAGCGGCCTCTTCCTCCAACACCGCTGCTCCCTCCTCCGCCACCGACCGCCTTTGTTGGAGCTCTGCGCGCGCCGTCGGAGCTCTGCCTTTTCGCGGCGCGCGACTCTTGCAGGCGCAGTCGCTGCTCTCGTTCGCTCACGGCGCCCTTGGGCAGTCCGTGCGCTCCCGGCTGAGCTATCAGCTGCGCCGACTGTGCGACCGGCAGCGCTGCCGGCATCGGCGGCAGCGACGGCGGCAGCGACTGTGTCGCAGACTGCGTGCGTTGCAGGGCATGGGGCAGGCCGTGCTGCGGGTACTCGTCCGAGTATTCGCTGGGCTCTGAGGCCTCGCTTCGTCTAAAGTACTCGTGGCGCCGCTGCTTCAAATAGGCCAGCTCCTCCACCGAGCGGTGCTGCTGGTGCTGCTGGTGCTGCTGTTGAACATGCGCATGAGCAAGTCCCTGGTGATGCCCGCCCAACAAGGGCGGACCAGGCGGCCAGTAGGGCATCGAGGGGATGCCCATCAGGCAAGCCACTGCTTGCGCTGGTGCAGCTGGTGCAGCAAGGCGAGCCTGCGCGCCTCCTCCGCGGCGAGCCACGCCTCCATCCTCCCCTCTCTCTCCTCCTACTCTGGGAGATGATTGTTTTTTCCTCTCAGAAAGAAATGGGGAAGGAAGGAAAGAAAGGAAGGAAGGAAGGAAGGAGGAAGGAAGAAAGGAAGGAAGGAGGTGTCCTCTCTTTCCGCCGTACGTCTCTTTCTGCCCGGATTTGCGACAGGTCCGCTGTTGCCGCTCTCCTCCCCCTCCTCCTCTCTCAGAGGCCTCACTGACTGACAGTGACTGACTGACGGACTGTGAGGAGCACTCAGAAGAATGGCTCCAGTGGACAACGAGATAACGTCTACTTCACAGAGTGTCACGTGGGCACTCCTCTCTCGCTTTTGTCTTTTTTTTGGGGGGGTCGATACGCAGGTTCAGTCAGCGGGTTTCGGCCTATTTCAATCAAGCTGTCAATCAAAACCAAACGAAGACGCGCGACCGACCGCAGCCTTTCCAGTTGCCTTTCTTTCCGCACAAATTCACACACTCACTTGCGTGTGTCCTCTGTGCCGACTGACTGAGAACAACGAATGAATTCTTTCTCCAAACGTGGCCGAGTCTTCCGCGGCTGACTTCCAATGTGAGCGCTTTTTTCATTCGAGTTTCCTTGTCAAGAAATCAGGGAAGGGCCTTCTAACAACAAAACCAACAGGAGTTCTTCTGCCTCCACACGAAAATGATCTTTTCCTCGTTGGTCAAACAAGCAAGCCATGTCCGAGTCCTCCGCGGCGCCTTCAGTCAATCTTTTGATTGAAACACCCACATGTCTTGTGGATCTTCAATCAACTTTACCCCTTTGTGTGCCTCTTGCACCACCAACAGCACCAACAGCAAAAGATCTCTCTCTCTCTCTCTTCCTCTCTACACAATAATCTGGTCCTTGCAGCGGCCGAGTGAGCACCAGCCATCCAGCAGCACCTGAGCCACGGTCTCCGTGACGCCTTCGCAATCCAACACCTGCATTCGCGCGTTCTGCGCCTCTCGTAACAACGCTCTCGCGGTGCCCATCCCGACGCCACCGACCCGCACCACTCTTGCGCGACACACGGCCTCCACGTCGCACCCGAGGTCATTTGCAGCCAGACACACCTCCTCGGAGGCACGCACTCGACGCAAGTCCTTGGGCGCCAAACCGCAGTTTGCCGCTCGCAGCACTCGCACATTGGCACCCACTGCGCCCACCCATGCCAACGTTGGCGCTCACGTCGAGCACATCCAGCCCCTCATTGCCCAGCGCCGCGTCCGCGCTTGGCCCAGCGCACACATAGAGAGGTTGAGGATACGCAGGCGACTCTTGGGCTGCGCTAGCGCCACGCGGCGCCGCCGCCCGCCATGTCGGGGTTGCTGCTGGCGTCCAGCTCGCGCAGGCCGCGTCGCACCAGCTCGGCCAGCGCCTGCGCCGCGCCCACACCGAGGCCGCACAAGGACACGTCCAGCACCTCCAGGCCAGGAGCCATGAAGGCCGCTGGCGAGTCACCGAGTGGGTTGTGCGCCAGACGCAGGCGCCGGATGGGCCGCTGCGAAGGCCAGCGTAGCTCACGCACCTCGTTCATGCGCAGGTCCAGCTCCTCCAGCGCGTGCGCCTCCACGAGAGCTTGCGCGGACGCCCCCAAGGCGTTGACCCAGACCACGAGGACCTCCAGAGTGCGGCACGTGGGCCAGCAACTTGGCGAGCGCCGCGCCAGCGCTTTCGCGCAGCCAGCAGTTCCAGCGTCAGCTTGCGCAGGGCGCGACTGGCCTCCAAACCGCGCACAAGTCGCACGACGTCCTGTTCGTCCAGGGCCTCGCCCTTGCCCACGTGAACCTCCTGCAGGCCGAGCCACGTGCTCTGCAGCACCCCGCAAGGCGGCTCGAGCGACACGGAGCGCAGGCGTCCGAGAGAGTCGGCCAGCTCGCTCCAGTTGACCTCGGCGGGCGGCCACCACGTCACCGACAACTCTGCGGGCGCGGGGCCACTGCGGAGCTCCAGGGCAAGGGCCCGAGCGTCCGACCAGGCGCTGTCCAGCCGCACCAGGGTGTGCAGCTCGGGAAGCAGGCGCTGTGCTCGCCGCGCCGTGGCCAAATCCCGTGCTGGCCAGGGCCCCAGCAGCGCGCAGACCAACGCCCGCGGGCCGGATGGGATGTCGACCCACTGCGTGTCGCGCGGGCGCTTCCTCCTCGCGCCGTCCTGCGACTCATCGGCCTCCTGCGTGTTGGTCTGTCTGCTGCCTGTTGGTCTGCCTGCTGCTGTCGCTCTCTGTCTTTCTCTGTGCACAGCGCATTACTCACTTGCAGTCAGAAGTTGATTGTTGGTTAATTAATTAATTGTCATTTGTTGTAGGTTATCTTGGGCCTTGAACGCCGACCACCAGCAGCAACGAACGCAGAGCTAGCGAGCGAGCGAGAGATCACCAGGGGTGCTCTACTGCTAGTAGTCTAGAGGCAATTCTATTATCGTTTGTGTCTGTCTGTCTGTACCTGTCTGTCCGTGTCTGTCCGTGTATGTATCTGTCTGTCTGTCTGTCTGTCTGTCTGTCTGTCTGTCTGTCTGTCTGTCTGTCTGTCCGTCCGTCTGTCCGTCCGTCTGTCTTCTATTGTTGCGCAGCAGCCGACTCCGACCGGGTCGGCACGGCGGCTAGCGCCTGCGCCTCGTTAAAGTGGCGCTTGCAAAAGCCCTTCTTCTGCGCGAGCTTGTCGCACCCCGACAGCTTGCAGCGCCGCTTGCCGCCATGTCTACCGCACACGTCAAAGCCGCTCTCAGCCGCCGTCGTGCACCCACTGACCACGCAAGTCTTGCCGCCCCCATGGCTCAGACAAAGCCCGAGGCGTCAAAAGCGCCCGTGGGACACCCCGGGTGCTTGCAGCGCCGCCCGCCGCCGTGGGCGATGCACTTGCCGACGCTGTACGGCGCCTCCATTTGCGTGTAGCAGCCCACGGTGGTGCACAAGGCCTTGCGCGTGCGCAGCGGCTTGCCGCTCTTGTCCAGCGTGCGCATGCGCCGCCCAGTCTTGGGGTCCACGACGATGCCCAGCTTGACCACCATCTCTGCGTCCAGCTCGCAGGCTCTGCTCCATTACCTCGCTAGCCGCCGCCGACAAGGCCGACGTTCCGTCCTTGCGGCCTTCGCCTGCCTTGCGCTGCGCGGCGCCCTTGTTGCCCAGCGCTGCGGGCGTCATCGCTGGCGACACGCCCCCGTGCGCGTTCATCGGCGAGGTCAGCAGGGGCGTGACCGGCAGCTGCTCGCCAAACGCCTCTGTCTTGGCGCGCGCCCAGGAGGGCGCTCAGGTCGCTCTGGTCCAAGGTGCGCTTGCCGCCAACGCCCTGGAGTAGCACCTGTTGCAGCTGCTCAAGCTGTTGTTGCTGGAGCTGGAGCAGCTGGCTGTGCGCAATTCCGCTCGCGCTGCTCGCGCCGCCAGCGCCACTGCTGCTGCTGCTATTACTTGTGGTGGCAGCGGCGCTTGGGCTCCCACCGCTGTTACCCAACGGAGAAATCATGTGAAGCTGGCTTCCCAGCATGTACTGCTGCTGCTGCTGCTGCTGCTGCTGCTGCTGCTGCTGCTGCTGCTGCTGCTGCTGCTGCTGCGAGTTGTCCGACGACTGGTCACCGCCACCCGTGCTCTTGCAGGCCCAAGAGCGTTTCCGCTTCCTGCTTGGCGCGGCGCTCATCAGCTGCTTGCTCAGCAACTCGTGCACTCCGCAAAACACCTGAGATGGCACAGCGGCGGAAGGGCAGCCTGCAACGGCGCAAAGACGCGCGTCGCCGAGTTGCTGCTGAAGCTGCTGGAGCCGCTGGTGTTGTGCGCTGATCACCCGTCGTTGCTGTTCCACGAGGGATCGTTGTTGTTCGCGCTGCCAGCACTGCTACTGGTGCTGCTGCTGCCGCTGCCGCCGCCTGTGCCCATCAGCTTCGGCGGCAGCTGTGTCAAAACGGCTGGCGGCTTGTTGCGGTGCAGTTTGGAGAGAGGCAAAGAGGAAGAAGAGGGCGCCGCCGCCGCGGCCGCCGCCGCCGCGGCCGCCGCGGCCGCTTGCTGCAGCTGCTGATGCCGCAGTGGCGGCGGCATGTGCACCTTGCACAGCCCCACGCCGCCAAGCTGCTTGACGGCATCCAGGTAACACTCCTCGCGGTCGCAGAGCGGCTTGCGCTGCTTGAGGAGCTCGCCCGACTTGTTGAGCGTGCGGAAGCGCTTGCCACCCTGCTCCACGACGACGCCCAGGTGCGCAGGAGCATTGGGGTCCTTCCTGCCCGCCATTCCGGAGGCCTGGCCGCTGGCAGGACCAGGGCTGCCATTGCCACCATCGCTGCTGCTGCCGCCGCTGCTACTGCCACTGCTGCCGCTGCTGCTGCTACTACTCGTGCTGCCTGCTACTTGCCGCGACTGCTCGTTGGTCTTTCTTATTGGCGCCTGGTGCTGCGGCAGCGTTTTTCTGGTCGTTAAAGTGGCGCTTGCAAAAGCCCTTCTGCGCGAGCTTGTCGCATCCTTCCAGCACGCACCGTCGCTTGCCGCCGTGTCTGCCGCACACGTCAAAGCCGCTCTCGGCGGCCGTGCCGCAGCCATTCACACCCGCCGCCGTGGCTCAGACAGAGCCCCGAGGCGTCAAAGGCGCCCGTGGGACACCCCGGGTGCTTGCAGCGCCGCCCGCCGCCGTGGGCGATGCACTTGCCGACGCTGTACGGCGCCTCCATTTGCGTGTAGCAGCCCACGGTGGTGCACAAGGCCTTGCGCGTGCGCAGCGCGCCGCTCTTGTCCAGCGTTCGCATGCGTCGCCCGGTGCGCGGATCGATGACGATGCCCAGCTTGACCACCATCTCCGCGTCGAGCTCCTGCACGCTCTGCACGGCGGCGGCAGCGTTAATGAGCAGAGCCGCTGCCTTTGGCGGCACTGCAGGCTCGGCCTCGGTCTTCCTCTCCTCTGCGGCCTGCTCCTCCGTGGCCTGCTCCTCCACTGGCTCGCCCGCCATTCCAGCCAGCCTCGTCCTGCTGCACTACTGCCGCTCCCTTCCTCCCTTCCTTTCTCCTTCAACCTCCCGTCACTTCTCCCTTCAAGCCCAACAGGTTGGTTCAGAAAGTCGATACGGCTGCAGCGGCCTAGACGACCGCTACGACACTCGTACTCACGACAGCCCGCACGCGCGCCCACGTTACGCCCCAGGCTTGGCCCCAGGCGCGGACATACCGGAGTTAGCGCGAGTAAGGGAGGAAGGGCCGCCCGATCCGACGGCCCTATGACGCCTCCGTCACGCCATTGCGCGTGCCGGCTTGGTGGGGTGCTAGCGAGGGGTAGCTGACTCGTACGGGACCTGGAACGTGACGAGGACACTCCATGGCAAGGGAGGTACGCAGTCGGCCTGCCTTAGTGAGGCTAGCCGTTTTCGGACTCGTAGAGGTTGCGAATAGGTGCGCGTAACACCTCCGCGCTAGCGGATCCGTCGTGAACGTACCACTCAGTTGCACCCATGTTGCACGCGGTCGGCTCCGTGCGCACGATTCGTGGGGTTGCTGCGCACACTGCCCCACGGCCCCTCTCCCTCATCGACCGTGCTCTGCTTGCGCCTTTCGCGCAACGCCGCAAACCGCGGCCAAAGATCTCGGGGCGGGGGTACGCAGGGCGTTCGTTACTACCACCTTGTCGAAGAATCCCCCGATGCCCTCTGAATAGGGTGGTACTCAGGGCCACACAGTGTGCTGGGAATGCAACAAAAGTGGGGCATCGCTGCATTCCCGGCCCGAGGGCAATGTTTGCGATCTGTGCTGGCAGAGAACAATGGAGCGTGCATGGCGGCATTCGTCGGAAAAAAAGCAGCCTGCGCGCGCAAGTGTGCGAACAACGCGACCTTCCCACACTCTCGCCTGCCCTGTCCGTGCCTTTGTTGGCCTCTTGCCTGGGCTTCGCCTGGCTGCACTCGAGTGTTGATTGATTTTTGGGCCGATTGATTGTTGATTGACATGTGAGAATGATCGTCCCGATTGCGCACGCATCAGTCAGTCAGCAGCTGGCTTTGCTGATTCAAGGCCTTGATTGAGATTGTCGAATGACATGGCGATGTCGACACGCCATGTCTCCAAGCACGCATGCCACGGAGGATCGATCCATGCCACCAAACATCCCATGACTCGGAGGTCAACAGGCCGCAACCAACTTACAAAACCATCGTTTTTGTTGGCTGACCTACGTGTGCATCTATCTACCACCTAGCTGACTGACTGACATGACTGACTGGTGACATGTGATGTGATTTGACTGAGTGACATGTGACTGCGATGGATGGTCTCGAGAGAGAGGCTTTCATCTCCTCCCGCGAGGCCCCAGATCAAGTCTGATGAGGCCCCAGCCGAGGGAGAGAGACCAGAGAGAGAAAGAGAGGGGGCGGCGCGTCTGGCCGTGTGAAAGGCTTTGGCTGAGAGAGTCCAAGTTCAAAAACAGGACCGTCACAAATGGATTGGTCAGTCCGCGTTGACACGCACAGAACGTGAGATGCGGGGAGCCGGTTGGACTCTTCGCTGAGAGCGGGTTCAGATCCAAGATCACGCCGGCAGAAGGCCTGCTGGCAGCAGGTCTCGCAGACCCCAAACTACTCGGAAGCAGATGGCATCGCTACCGCGGTTCGTGAGCTTCAGCGAGCACCAGGATCACGCTAACGACATCGACGAGGACAGCGGAGGCAAGGACAATGACAGCGTCGGCTGCCTCACGCTCCCAGACGTGCCCATCGTGACCAAGAGCAGCCTCAAAAGAGCCAGCTGCTGCCGCCCAGCTCGGTGCCCAAGGGCCTGACGCTGGACCACCCCTCGAAACTGGCCGAGCTCTCACGGTGCCTCACGCACGTCAGCGGCGACGTGATCCTGGCCGGCTTCGCCGTCCTCCGAGCCCTCCCCAAGCAGCTGGAAACCATTGGCGGCACGCTTGATCTCCGCGACTGCCTCAGCCTCGAAGCGCTGCCTGCGCACCTGAGCGTGGTGGACGGCTCGCTGCTGCTGCGCAACTGCACGAGTCTGGCGTCGCTGCCGGCTACTGGCGCAAAGTGCAGGCGACCTGGACATCAGTGGGCACGCACCTCTCGCAGCTGCCCAAGGCGCGCGCCGCGTTGACGGCGCGCTGCTGGCCTCGGGTTGTGTGCATCTCCGCGCGCTGCCAGTCGCGCTGCACGTGCACGGCGGCGTGCGCATCGAGCACTGCCGGCAACTCTGCAGTCTACCGCAGCGCTGCTGCGACCGCTGCAAGTTACAGGCCTGCCCTTGCCTGCGGCCACCATGGCGTGGCTGGGCGAGGACCGACCGCCGCCGCTGCGGCCCTCGCGCGACCTGACGGCCGCCGCCGCCTTTTGGGCGCGCGAAGCCGGCGTGCAGCACCTGCAAGCAGCGCTTGACCCCGAAGCGGATGACGAGGACGCGCAGGCAGTGTTTACGCGCTTCCTGGACAGTCTCCGCGAGGCGCGCGAGGCTGGCGTCACGCAGACGCGCCAGGCCCGCCCGCGGCGTCGTGGAGCTACTAGAGCTCGTGCTCGTGCCCGACGCGGCGCAACGGAACACGAGGATGCAGCAGGTGGCCTTCGAGCTGGAGCCCAACTTTGAGCCGCTGTACGCCGAAGAGCAGTTCGGGTCCTTCCTGGCGCTGGGCTGGGCCCTGACCGTGGCGCAAGCGCTGGCCGGCCAGATATCGCTGGCGGACCAGGGGCGTCGCGTGGCGCGTCTCATGGCGCTGCGGGAAAATCTCGGCGAATACGATCTCCTTGCGGGCCTCTACGTGCTCTCTGCGCTGCACGATGCTCTCGACTTGCCGGTGCGCGTCACGGGAGTGCCTCCGGACGCGCGCTTTCCCACCAGCGCGCTGCACGACTTGCGCGAGAGCGGACGCCGAGGATCTGGCCGAGCACTGCCAGAAGGAGTGGACGCTGTGGCGGCGGCTGCAGATCGAACGCCGCTTGGAGGAGGCTTTAACGCACGGACCGATGCCGACGGCGCCACAGGTTTGAGCAACGACGCAACGCTCCGTGCCGCGCTCTCCGAATGGGTCGTCAGTGGCAAGCTCGGCCAGCACGTAAACTAGCACCGAGGAAGCTGTCGGCGCTGGACGTGAGCGGCTGTGGGCTTGGCGCGCAGGGCGTTGCGGCGCGGAACGTCAAGGTGGACATGGAGGCGTGGGAGGAGCTCGTAGAGTCCGTCGCGCGCGCGCCGGCGATGGAGCGGCTTGGCGCGGACGGCTGCGCTGTGCCCAGTGGGCTCCTAAACCTTCCTGGCTCGAGCGGATCTGGAACTTGTGGTGCGAGCCTGGCGCACGGCAACACTATGGCTTGAGCGCCACGCCCTTTCGTCAATTATTATAACAAGCTCTCGCCCTCGTTGCAGCGGTAGACCCAGCGCATGCGCAGCGCAACGCCGAGACGGCGCTCGGCGGCCTCGGCGATCTCCTTTAAGAGCGCGGGCTCACGCCGCACCTGCCGAGGTAGAGCGAGCGGAGCACGCGGTTGCACTCGATCCCTCGCGCCAGCTCGCGCGCCCCAGCCTCGCCAACGCCCCGGGTTGCCTTCCATGTACGAGGTGGTTGAGCGACGCAAAGCCCACGAGAAGGCGGTGCAATTGAAGTGCTCCCGGGCGAAGGGCCACCTATTCAACTTCGCGACCTCCTCGCGTGCAGGCGGCAGACGTGCACGGCGCTCAATAGCTTTGGCGTCTTCATTGATGCCGCCGAGCACGCGCTCTCAGGTCAGCGGCAAGACCAGAGTCATCCGCGAACCGTACAGCGCCGTGCGGTGCTTCATCGACACGTTCCACAACTGGAAGGTCGCAGCGGGCCCCGACGGCGAGCATTGGAAGATCGAGCATAGCTTTTACTACGTCGTGGTGCTCCTCGGCGAGTGGGTCTCCGCGCGCAAGCGCCGGAGCGAGTGCCGGAGCGAGCGCCGGAGCGGCCTCTCGCTGGACGCTGGGCGGAGAACGTCCCTCTGCGCAGAACGCCGGCAAGGCTGGCGGCGGCGCGGGCAAGGGCAAGGGCGAGGACGAGGACGAGGACCAGGACCAGGGCGAGGATCAGGGCGAGGACGAGGACCGAGATGGGACCGACGTGCTGTGCCAGTGCCTGGTTGACGAGATGCCCTGGCTCCTCAAAGAGTACGTCAGGTTCATCGCGGACCAAGAAGGCTTGCTGCACCCCGTGAAACCCGTCGCGATCGGCGCGATCTCCAAGTACGTCCAAGAACTGCGCCGCCTTTTACCGGATCCTCGGCTTCGAAGGCAAGGGGGACGCCGAGCGCGAGAGTTGGCGTCAAGCGAATCGCGAGCTCGCTAAACTGATCAGCAGCTGCTTCAAGGGCGTGGACCGCGCGGCGCTGGAGGTCGGCCGGGCTGCGACGACGACCAAGACCGGCAAGGAGGGCATCGGCGGGGGCGATGATGCGGCGCGGCGTCGCCTCAATGCTCCGGGCAAGAACCACTCTGTGCCGTTCCTGGCGGAGCTGAACGACCTGGGCGCACACCTCTTGCGCGAGGGACTTTCGCTGCCACCTGGCGCTAACGCAGGTCCTTTCCTGCGGCATGCGCGGCTCGAGTCTGTGGCCATGCACCATCAAGAGCTGCGGGGCGCTGACCCTGACCGCCGAGGACGGGTGGCACATGCGCGTGCAGACGCTCTTCTCCAAGGGAAAGGGCTGGGTGCACAGTCCGTGGCTCCACGTACAGCAACCCCGCGCGCCCGCATCTGTGCCCGGTGCTCTCTCTGGCGCTGGCACTCGCCTCCATCGGCGATGACGTACCCGCGCCTTCGAAGGACCTCGCGAGCGAGGCGCACAAGGCGCTGCTCAACCCGGTCAATGCCGGTAACGAGGTGCCCTGGGAAGACCGCAGCGCAAGCGAGGACGAAGACGAGGGCGAGGGCGAGGGCGAGCTCGATGGCGACGAGGACAACGGCGGTGAGGACGCCGCGGAGGGGGGAGCAGAGGACCCGCTAGTCAACAACCGGCTGTCGTGGGACGAGCCGCTGATGCTCTGGCTGGACCGGTGCCTCGCGGTGCGCGCGACCCGCGGGGCCACGTGGGAGCCGGCGGGCTACAACAACCTGGCGAGAAGTTCAAGCAGCGCGTCGTGGAGGCGCAGACCGCTGCCGAGAAGCGGGAGCGCGCGAGGCCAACCACGGCGGGAGGCGCTCCTGCTGGGAGACGCTGCGCCACGGCACCAAGGCGCTGCACTCCGTTCGCAAGTACGCGCTGCTCAACGCGGTGGCCGCGCTGCTGGGCCGGACGATGGCATGGGCGGCGGCGCGCTCACGGAGGTGTTCCGGCGCCGCTTCGGCTGGAGCGCCGCGCGCGGCGCGCAGGAACGCCAGCAGTTTACGGCGATGCATTATCTCAACTACACGCTGCGGCCCGACACGCGCTCTGCTTCCGAGCCGTCCGCCGCGATCGATGCCATGGCCGCGCGCGTACTGGCCGACCGGCGGCCCCGCGGGAAGGCCGAGGAGCACATCCACTTTGCCTCCGCGGACTTTCACCTGCGGCGCCCCGGACTGGCAGCAGCAGCAGCAGCAGCAGCAGCAGCAGCCCTCCGCGAGGCCGTGGCGGACGCGGTGTTCTCCGAGCAGATCCGCGAGGCGTTGCCGAGGGAGCGCTGCTTGCTCATGGCCTCGGTGATCGTTGCGGGCGCCGCCATGCTCGAGGAGTCCGCCGTGGGGAGCTTCGCGTGCTTCCAGCGTGCCCTGGAGGTGGACCAAGGAGTACACCGCATTGTCGAGCAGCTGCGTCGCGTGCCGCTGGCCGCGCTGCGCTCCAAGACGGGCTTCCACTCGCCCGCAGACGAGATGGCGGGCGGCGAGTACCTCAAGCGCGTGCTCTCCACCGACGGGCGCGTCGTCATCAAGCGGCCCGTGGTACAGTGGGAAGAAGAGACCGCAGCCGAGATCCCGTCGCGCAGGACGCGTCCCTGGGGTCACATCTGGTTAGGGTTAGCCTCTTGTCCGACAGTGAGGGTGACGAGGTCGAACTGACCAGTGACAATGAGGACGAGCTGGTGCAGCCCTCGCAACCCCCGCCTCCGCCCCCGCCGCCTCCGCCTCCGCCGCCTGTGCCGCCCGCGCCGCCTGTTGCGGCGCCGCCGCCGTCGACTTTCGAGGAGGACCTCGCCATGCTGGACCAGACGCACCCGGAGCCCGACGAGGGCACGCAGCGGCGCTGCCGCGAGTTTTCCGCCTGGCTCTCGGGAGCCATCGGCCCACCGGGGGGCAATCCGAGCATGCATCAGCGCTTGCAGTGGGCGCTGGATGTCTGGGATAAGGGCATCGAGCAAACAGTCCTGAGCGGCGTCGTGGGTGGCCAGAATACATTCTCGCGGTTCGTCCCACCGCTCAATAGCTGGGTACCCAAGGTCCTGAAGCGGACGTTTCGCGGTTCATGGAAGAGCTCCGGTGATGGTATAGCGGCCCAGCGCAGTCTGCGGGAGAAGTGCCGTCAGTTCAAGCGCGTGGTGATGTTCTGCGAGCAGGCTAAGGGTGTCGCCCAGGCCGAGCAGCTCTGTATTGAACACCAGCTGGGCGCCCTTGCCCACGTCGCCCAGTTCATGAGCAAGCACAAGGACAAATTGCCTTGATTTCAAGATTTCTTGATCAAAAGATAAATGCCTTGAGATCGATCACCCTTTGGTTTCCGCTTGTGTGAGGTGAGCTGACACGAAATGACGTGTGATGACATGTGATGACGTGTGATTACGTGTGATGTGACGTGTGACCACCGAGGTGCACTAGGCTGGACTGGCCATGTGGCTGGCCACGTGGCTGGACGCTTGCCAAAGAGCAACACGCGTGGCGGCGTCGGCAGCGGAGGAGCAGGAGCGACAGGAGCGGCATGCCCAACAGGCTCGCCCGGGCAGTCAAGCGCTTGAGTGGCAGCAGGGGCCAGCGAGGTGGACAGCGAGGGGGTTCGACCAAGATCAGCGCGATCGTCATGCATCAGCCGACGGACAGCAGCGATGTCAAGGTGGAGACCATTTTTCCGCCGGACGGCACGCCCATCCCTGACTTTGTCTACGTGGCAGAGGACGACAAGCTCAGCAAGGCCAAGAAGAGCTTTGAGAAGGGCAGCATCCTGGGCTTTCGCATCGAGATTTACTCGGTGAGCACCACGCGCGCAGCCGATGGCAAGTTCGGCAAGCGCTTCACGGACGATGTGCTACCCATGGCCGCCACAAGGTCCACTCCCTTCGATGTCGGCGTCCTTTACAAGTTTTACGGGCGCACTGGTCGCTACATGCCCTCCAAGGACTTCGTGAAGGTGATGGCCAAGGACCGCGCCGACGAGGTCATCTACCTGGCGACGGCCATGGGCGCCAAGATGATCGTCATGGACAAGAAGATCTACGAGAGCCTGGATAACATCCGCTCAGGCAAGTTCAACTTGAGCGCCATCCCGGAGCACGGCATCGAGGCGAGTGGCAACACCACCAGGACCGAGTCGGACCAGGTCGCCGCCACGGTCACACTGGAGAGGGCCCGGCCGAACTACAGGCCGTACATCCCAGAGATGGGGGACGAGATGCGCTGGTTCTACGACAACGGCGACCTGCCCACCGCCTTGGGCATGGAGGTCGCGCTGGTTGAGCGGGGCGGCTTCCCAAGCGACGGAGGCCAGCTGACCGTCCACTTTAACCACACGCACACGCACGACCGCATCAACGAGGCGTCGCTGGCTGTGGACTCGATCATCGGCGTCGGCATCACCAACGAGGGCCACAGCAAGTCCGAGCACGACAAGACCATCACCATCAAGTTTTTCGACAAGGAGGTGCTCGAGAAGGCTGATGTGTCACAGACCGCAAGGCTCGGCACAACAAGGGGCTGCGGTGGTCTCTGTCGATGCTCGCTAGTCTGCGCAAGACCAACCTGCTCCAGGAGGACGAGACGCGCGAAGACCGCAAGCTGGCCAAGTCGCGCGAGGCGTTCATGCCGGAACCAAGTGTCGAGCCGGTCAGCGCGCTCCAAGTGCTCAAGGACAAGTTCGGCAAGGATGGCCTCCAGGCCTTCATGGAGGGGCTCGGGTTTGGTGCCGACGGCAAGAAGCTGACGCAGGCCGACTACGAGGCCGCGCTCAAGGAGGACCGGGCCGCCGCCTACGAGGAGTTCAAGGGCGGCGAGCACATGTGGGTGCCGTTTGTGCTCTACGGCCCGCCCGGTGGCGGCCGCACGTCCGTCATCTTCACGTTCGAGTACGCCATCAGGGGCAACATTTTCAGCTTCCTCGAGGGCTCACGCCAGAGGTGGAAGGAGCTTCGGCAGCCTGTCAAGCAGAACGTCAAGTCGTTCCTCCGCAACGTCCAGTTCAACCCCAAGGAGCCCGTCCGCGAGGCCATTGAGAAGCCGGACGATGCTGGTGGCCCGCTACCCGGAAGGGTTCACCGCAAGCGCATGCTTCTTCGACACGCTCCCGGCAAAGGACGCATACAAGAACCGCAAGGGCCGAGAGCTTCCGTTTGGCATGCGCATCCTGGTGCTGAGATACGACGAAGTAGCCAAGGCGATCAACGCGAAAGTCGACAGCCCCGAGCGCAAGGCCCTCGTCAAGCAGCTGGAAGGGAGGGTGAGGGCACGGGCCTGCTTGGCGGTGGCGTTGTGCGCGACGAAGAGGAGCGTGACGGCGACATCGCTCGTTACCCGCCCTTTGCGACCGTGCTGACCAGCCGCGAGGTGGTCTGCAAAGGAGATGAGTATCTGGACGAAGTGCAGGAGGTGATCGACGCCTTCAAGGAGATGTTCTGCCTCACTCACGTCTACGCGATGAAGACCTTCAAGCGGGCGGACGAGACGCTCGAGGCCACGTTTGCCGACGGCGGGGACGCGATGACCAAGCAGCAGTACTGCCGGGCGTGGCGCCGCACGGCCATCAACGCCATTTCGGTGCTCGACTCGATCATCACCAATCTCGCGGCGCACGAGCTCATGCTGGCGCAGACTGTGGCGGAGCGAGTCAAAGCCGCGACCGATGCAGCCGACGCCGCGGTGAGCCAATAACAAGATGAAAAAAAAAGATGCACACGTGCCCCGCCCTTTGCTCGCCTGGCATGCCCGTGCCACCCGCGCCCTCCCCTCGCGCGCTGCCGACCTCCGTTGCAGACAGGCGATGACAGAGTTCGCGTCTATGTCGTCACTCTTCTTTGTTGGTGAAAACTGGGAATAGTTTTTGATTTGCTGAAAGCATGAGTAAATGCGTTCCGCCGGAAAACCTGGCGCCTGGAGTTCACGTTCTAGTTCGTTTGCTTTTCTGGCTCATGATGACGCGTGATGACGTGTGATGACGTGTGATGACGTGTGATGACGTCAGTCGGTAGCAGCTCTCTTTGTCGCCACCGCCACCGTGGCCTGTTGCCAGGATCGTTTGCCGATAAGAAAGCCCGGTGCTGCTCGCCGCGACGCTGCTGCGGCTTTCGAGCCGGAGGAGGATGACGGCCAGGACTTGGAGCGGCTTGTGACGGGCCGCGCCGCGTTCATTGCCGTGCCGGCGATGAGGGCACGCACCGAGGGGCCCACGGCGGCGGCAGCGACGGCTGCTGGGGTCGAGGCCGGTCAGGGTGGCAAGGGCCAGGCCGACGATGATGGGCCTGCTCGTGAGCAGCAGGCTGGTGCGCCGGTCGGGCCGGTGACGGGTGGCGTGGTGGCTGCCGTGCTCGGGTGGCTGCTGTGGCTGCGGCGGTGTTACAAGGGCAGCAGAGATGAGAGCGAGCCAACACACCCCAACGCCAGAGACATGTCATGTCGTCCAAGCGCAAGGTCGTGGCTGCCCAGGACGAGGACGCGCGAGCTCAGCAGCACTACGTACCATGACGTCCGAGCGCGACGCCGCAACGACCGAGCGTGACGCGGAGAAGACCCGCGGATGCCGCGGCGTCCCAGCGCGACACCCTGCGCCAAGAGCGTGGCGCGCTCGTCGTTGCTGCTCCAGGCCAGCGTGCCCTGGCGGCGAGATTCCTCTTTTCCCTCGGTTTGCAGGTCGCATCCTGGCCGCCGCGAGTCCGCCACGTGCCCTCGCTCCCGCCCTTGCCAGCGCCGCTGTTGCCTGTCTCGCTGGTTGAGACAGAAAGCTGGTTGCGTCTGTGGAGCCACCTCCGCCGCCGCGGCGCGTCGTGGTGAGCGACCGACGGCTGAGAAGCCAAGGAGTTTGCCTTTCCTGGCCGCCACGCGCTCCGTAGCGGCCCGGCTCGAGCAGGGCGCACGCGGGGTCCATATCAGCCGCACTATGAGGCCCAGGAGATAGACGAGCCTTCTCGCGGTAGTTGGCGTGGTCCACACAAACGTTCTCCCAGCTACGCTCCTCCACGTAGGCTGCGTCCACCATGGCGGTGGCCAGCGAGTCCGTCTTTTGCGCGCGGCAGCCCACGAGGAACGCGACGCGCTTGCCGACCGCGAACGCCTGCGCCTGGTCGAGGCGCTCCCACATAAGGACGTGCGGCAGTGTGGCATGCTCTTGACGTAGTCCGCAGGCAGCTTGCGTGGGAGAGCTCGTACTTTAGCGCGGCGCAGCGCTTGCGCGTGCAGAGTAGGAGCGGCGCCAAGGTCTTCTCGTACTCCTTGACCAGGCCGTCCTGCCGCGCGGAGAAGATCTCCTCCTGCAGGGCTTTGCCCAGCACCTGGCCGTCCTTGATAGCCTTCTCCACGCTGATGTCTGCACGGGGCCGCGTCGCCGTGGACTACGCGCGCCGCGCGGGGCTCGTAGCTGGTCTCGAAAAAGTCCTTGGCCGCGGCGAGGTTCTGGCGACCCAGGTAGCTGATGATGGCCGCCACCGCGACCTGCGGGCAGGGCACGGTTAGAGAGCCCAGGCTGCCGCAGGCGCAGTTCATGCAGACCTTGACGCAGGCCTGCGCCACGTCGAGGACCGCCTCCTGGGCGCTGCCCTTGTTTCATCTCCTTCTTGATGCGTTTGCGCCCGGCGCCCCGCTCGGCCTCCATCTGCGCCACGATGCCCTGGCCGAACTCGCGCTTGAGGAACGAGTGCTCGCCAAAGGTCTCGAAGCACTTCGGGCAGCACGACCTTGGCGATACCTGGTGTCCTCCAACCAACTGATTTCGCGGCTTTCAAGGTCGACCTCGACGTCCTGGTCGCCTCCAATTTGACAGGGATCCTCACCGTGTGCTACCTGCGCTCTGGCGCAGAGAAGGAGGCGCAGACGCCGCTCTATGCGCTGCTCCCAGCGGCCCAGCCGGCGCCCGTTTCCACCACCAACAACAACAACGATGACAGCACCGACAATACCACAAGCTCCAAGGCGCTCGATCTGGCAGCCCTCTCAGGCATTGCCGTCGGCTCGCTCAACGCCGCGCCCCTGCTGCTGGGCTTGTGCTACTGGTAACTGTGCCCGGGCGCTGGCGCGCGCCGCCTCCGCGGCAACGACGGCAACGCGTCGCTACTTCACGCAGCGGGGGAGCTACGAGAGGAGGCTGCCGCCGCGACCAAGGACGCGGAGGTGCAACGCGTGCAAGCTGCGCACGACCCCGAAGTGCGCCTCCTGTCTCTGTTGAAGCGCGGCAGCGGGATCCTTGACCTGCGTCGTCTGCACTTGCCTTCTTTCGCACGATGAGCGCGGAAGAGGAAGGGCACAAAAAGGACTTGACCCGTGTGACAGAACGAGGGAAGGGAGACGCGACGACGCTGATGGGCGTGTCGAAGAGCAAGCGCGCGACGCGAGAGAGGATGGCGGCAGCGACGACGACGACGACGACGACGTCGACGACGACGTGGGCGCACGTACCCGACGGCCCGCGCGCTCGCGTCGCGGACATGTGCGGGCGCTTCCACGTCGCGCACGCCGCGGAGGCCAAGGCGCTGGCGGGGCTGCTTGGCGACACCGCGCAGAGCTGGCTTATTGTTACGAATTGCCCTCGTGTGGCAGCACCCGCGCTGGTTCAAAAGCTGCTCATGGAAGACGAGCCGCGCACCGACGAGGAGGCCTGCGCCGCGCTGGAAGAGGCACTCGCCAACGACAAGCACGTGCGCGGACTCCAGATCTATCATGGCGGCGGTCCTATGAGCAGCAAAATCCTCTCAGCGCAGTACGCGGCGCTGGGACAAGCGCTGACGGCCAACACCACGCTGGAGAGCCTCGACTTGTACAACATGATAAAGAAGGGCGTGACCGCCGCAGCCGGCACAGCCATCATGGACGGCCTCAAGCGCAATACTGCATTGCGCAAGGTGAACCTGCAGCACTGCAATGGTCTTGCGAGAGCTGGCATCGCGCTGGGCGGCCCCGTGGCAGCCAACTCGCGGTTGGAGGAGCTCGATTGCAGACACGTCCATTTTGGCGACCAGAACCCCGAGGCCGTGTTGCCAGGGTTGGCGGAGCATGGTTCGCTGCGCAAGCTTTCTCATGGCGACGCAGATAGCAGCGACGAAACCATCAAGGAGATCGGGCGGGCGTTGGCAACAAGCAATGTGCTCGAGGACCTCAAAGTGCTCATACATCCACGCAACAGCGTCGAGGCCTTTGAAGCTTTCGTTGAAGGCCTTGGGTGCAGCAAGTCGCTGCGCAGACTCGACCTTGGGGAGGTGGACAGCTCTGCAGGGCGTGGTTTCCAGCTTGGCGCAGCGCTGGCCAAGAACCAATCCCTCGAGACGCTGCGACTGTCTCTTTCTGCAGATGTAGCCGAGGAGGACTTTCTTCCCATCATGGACGCGCTCAGGACGAACAAAAGCTGCGCGAGCTCGAGCTGTATGGTTCGTGGCTGAGCTTGGAGCATATCACCGCTCTCGCCGGGATGCTGACCGAGAACAACACGCTGCAGGTCTTGATCTTAGGCGGCTACCTCGGCGATGCTGTCGGCGTGGCCATCGCCCGCGCGCTCAAGGTTAACTCTGTGCTCCGCAAGATCGTGCTCGGCCGAAGCGAGTTCGAGGACGCCGCCTTCGAAATGCTCGCGGAGGCGCTCGCTGAGAACACGACGCTGGAGGACCTAGAGTTGGAGCTGACAAGCCAGGGCGGGATTGTCGCGGCCAGCAGCGCGCCTGCAAGTTTCGCTCGCTCACTCGAGCGCAATAGGACGCTGCGCAGGCTCAATTTGGCGAGCGAGTGTACCAGTTTCCCAGATGGCGTCGGAGAAGCTCTGGCAGTCGCGCTGAGCAAGAACAGCACGCTGGAAGAGCTAGACTTGCCCATTTGCACTGACGCCGGCGCCACAGCCATCGCGAAGAGCCTGGCCCGCAACACGACACTGCGCCGACTTGCGATGCAAGGGAGCACGGGGGAGCGCGAGGTCGCGCTCGGCGCAGCCTTGGCCAAGAGCAGCGGGCTGCGGGCTCTCCGTATTGACTTGCTGTACGAACTAGAGAACCGGCGGAGCTCACCAGGGATGGCCATCGTCAAGGCGCTCGAGTCCAACCAAACGCTGCGCCGACTGGAGATCTACAAGAGCGTCGTGCACCCGCAGGTTGCGGTCGAGCTTGGCCGCGTGCTGGCAATCAACCGCACTCTCGAGGAGATCGACTTGGGTCATCAGGGAGACATGGGCGATGAGGGCGTCGCCGCCCTCCTTGCGGGCTTGCGGGCCAACACGGGGCTGCGAATTTTCAGGCTGGGCCTGGAGAAGTTCACTGTCACGCTGCTCAACGCCGTCGGCTCTGTGCTCCGCACCAACGCGACGCTGCGGGAGCTGTCCTTCGGGGCCGTTCTTGAAGCATGGCGGAAGGGGCCACCGTGGGTTGACAGTGTGGAAGAGCGCGAGGAGCTGGTGGAGGGCATCGCGCGCAACAACTCGATACGAACGCTCGACCTCCGAGCAGCACGTCTGCGCAAGGACGCCAAGTATGCTATCTGCGCGGCAGCTGCAATGAAAGCGATCGACATAAAGGTTTAGCAGTCATAGATATCGTAGACTACTTTGAGCAAAGCAACACTACTTGGCGGCACGGCTCCGTTGTTCTGATAGTCCTTGCACGCACGCAGCAGCCAGCCGACGGCATCCATCGGCCATTGTCCATTGCTGTGCAGTTTGAAGTTGTACACGTCCTCCTTTTCGCGGTACGTTTCCGGGTAGAACTCCTTGCGCGTGCGCAAGTTGCTGACGCCGCTGTTCCATCTGCCCCAGGCCATGATAAAGTTGGCCATTGTGTTGACCACCGAAGGACCGAAAGGATGCTTCCACTTTGCCAGAGGAGCACCCGGAACCGTATACGTCGGTACAAATGGAAATTGCCCCTTGCTTTTGTCACCAGCCTTGTCGTCGAACATGTGCTCCACGTGGTACTTGTCGCCGTTTCCCACGAGGTTGCCGCTTACCGGCGGTACCTTGGTGCCTCGTGGCACCACGAAAGACTTTCGCTGAGGGAGTTGGTTGGGGTTGTTGGTAACCGAGCTTGGGACCGGATCCGGGGCTACGGTCACAGTTCCGCCGCAGTTGGCTCCCAACGGTCTCAGCTGCCAGGGTGCCGAGGCCGAACGAACCTCGCACAGGCCCATGTCGCTTGCCTTTTTGCGAAATCTCGCCTGGGTCGTCTTCGCGCACACAGCCCCGAACAGAGATTCCTTCTCCGTTGTTTTGGCCGAATTCCACCCCCCACCCGGCCACTCACCCGTGATTATGCGCCCCCAGGCCGTGATGCACACACCGTGGGTCCACTTGAGGAAGAAGTCGTGCGCGACGCCGACATGCGAAGTGAACACGGTTGTTCTCTGCGCCGTGATCCCGACTGTCGACACTCCTTTAAAATTGGTCGTCGCTCGGAGCTGCCGCCGCTTCTCCAATCGCGTCTGCGCGTAGTCGTCCTGGCGCTGCACCGGCTGAGGAGGCTCTTGGTCGTCCGCGAGGCGGCGCCTGTCGCTGGTGTCCATGTTGTCATAATCTCCTGGCTCAGCGAAGCAAACCGCGTTGAGATCATCGTCAAGGCAATCGACCTCCAGCGCGTACTGCATGTGTGAAAACTCCTTCTCCTGTGGATCCAGCAGAGCGTCGCAATACTCTGTTTCCTCATCAGTTGAAAGCTCGTTCATCAGGACCCCTGAGCACTCGAGCTCCACGACCTCCGCCTTGGTCAAGCCCGCGTAGGCATAGGGGTTCTCACCCAGGCAGCACTGGGCGTACTCGTTCGCCATAACCTCGCCATTCCGACGGATATCAGTTCGACTCCTCCCCCAGAATTCGGCGCACTTGTCGACGATTGGCCCATCGGCGCACGGTGGCTCTGGCGACGGCGCTCGGTTTCCGCCGCTGCCGCTGCCGCTGCCGCTGCCGTCGCGAGGCGTGCCGTTCTTGCACTTTGCGCCGGGGGGCACTCTTTGCAGCCGGTCTCCCGGAGGCCCGTGGGCAGCTTGTTGACAAGGCTGGCCTTGAGCTCGACGGACCAGGGGCCGAGCCAGGGATCGCCGGGCGGCTTGAACTCGAGCGGGAAGACGGCGCTGGTCTCGACGCCGTCGCGGATCATGCTGGCAAAGCTCTGCCGGCGCTTGACGCGGCGCCCAACGAGCGGCTCGGGAGCGCCATTCTTGTGGCTGACGCCCATGTAGCACTCGACGCGGTTGCGTTCGTTGGCCTCCTTGTCCTCATCGTCGCTGAGGAACGGGTTGTCCACGTCGTACCAGAGCTTCAAGTAGACGGGCTTGTTCTTGGCGGGGGGCGGCGCGACGCTGACGGTGGTGGCGGCGCGAAAGGGGCGCGCGTTGCCGCGGGTGTCAAAGCCGTTGCGGTCGAGCGTGATGGGCGCGGCGATGGAGAACTTGATCTTGGGCTTGTCGGAGCCGAGGATCTTGTTGCGCTGCTCCTTTTTCTTCTTCTTGCGGCGATTGTCGTTGCGGTCGATCTGCTCGGCCTTGGTCTTGGGCCGCAGGACGTTGTAGAGCGCGTTCTTGACGAGGTCGGCCGGGTGAACGAGGCCGTCGAAGCGAGGGAGCTTGGTGGCGGACCGCTCCGCCGCGGACTCGCTCAGCTCGTCGCCTGGCTCGATGCCGAGGGCGGCGTCGGCGAACTCGTCGCTCAAGAGGCTGCACGTGAAGGGCATGTCCTTGGGCATCATGTCCTTGATCTTGTCGATCTTTTCGTCGAGCTTGACCATGGGCGCTTGGAGCGCCGCGAGGATGTCGTTGTAGTGTCCGTCGAGCTCGCCAAAGTGCACGGTGAGCTGCTCGAACGGGTTATCGACGTGAAAGTCGGGGACGGGGATGGTGATCTCGGGGATGAGGCTGAGGACGACCGCCTCGAGCGGGGCAAAGACCCAGCCGAGGAGCCAATCCAGGGCGCCGAGGATTTGGCGAGGATGTCGATGACGACCATGATCTTGAAGCACGGGATGGGCCAGTCGAGCTCGCAGATCTCGTAGTTGACGACCTCGGCGAGCCACTTGAACGGGCCTAGGAAGCCGTCGAGCCAGGCAAAGTCGGCCTCGGTGTCGAGGATGTCGGGCAGCGTGACGCGGAACAACTTGCCGATGGCCTGCAGCGGTCCGAGCGCGAGGCCCTTGACGCCCGCGAGGGCCAGGGCGACCGCCTCCGCCAGATCCTGCAGCTCGACAAAGACGTTCTCAATGTCCTCGACGATGTCCATGCGGCCGGCGTCAAAGGCGCACTTGTGCGCGGCGACCAGAGCGTTGGTGGCGACTAGCAGGGCGACTGGCATGCCGGTGAGGACGCCGGCGGCGGCCAGGAGGAGGCCTTCCATGTTGTCAATCTTGGTCTCAAACGCTTCCAGCTTGTTGCTGGCCTTGTGAGCCTTCCTGGCGACGCTGGCGCTCTTGGCGGCGCCCTTGTTGCAGGCGTTGCCGAGCTGGCCGGCCGCGATGGAGACGGGGGGTCCCACGACCGGCGCGGGCCGGATCACGCGCTTGCCGAGGAGCAGGCCCCCGCCAAGCGCGGCGAGAATGGCCCCAACGACGGGCACCGTCTCGGCGATGGCGAGCAAGGGCGCGCTCAGGGCAGAGAGCGCCGTGAGCGCGCTCGACGCGGCCTTGGCGACGTCCTCAAACGTTGCCGACCTCGGCGACCGTGCCCTGCATCTTTTTCACCTTGCGCAGCGTGTCGCGGCCGATGCGTCCGTTCGGGCTGCGCAGCCAGAGACGGATCTCGAGCGTTTTGGCGTCGAGCGTGCCGGGCGGCCGCATCTTGGGGTAAAACCTGCCCGTCGTGCTGCAGTTGTCGGCGAAGAGCTCCGCGTTGGTCACGTTGTCTGCCACGCTAATGGCCACGCATGTGGTGTCGCTGCGCGTCGCCAGCGCGGCGGGCTTGCCGAACGCCACGGCGCGGCAGTCGTCCTCCAGGGCGTGGCACAGCTCGGCGCAGTCCTCCTTGGACTGCGCCACAAACTCGCCGCTCACAGCAGTTATTAGCTTGCTGCAGATCTTGTCGAACGCGTGGTGTTGAACATGTGGCGCGTCTCGTGCACCCAGACGTCGCGGCGCTTCTCATCGCAATCCTCGTCGGACTCCACGTCGTTGGTCGTGTCGCGCGCGCCCATGAGGTCGCAGGTCGGTGCGAACCCTTCCGCCGTGCAGGGCGTTTCGACGTTGATGCAGCCGTTCTTGGCCTGGCACAGCGCCGTGCACTCCGTGGGCGACTTGCCCGTAAACGATTCGACGGCAGAGCCGCCACTCGGCACGTTGATCTGTCGGCCAAAGCGGTCCTGGCGCAGCTTGAGGTGGACAGCGGGGCAGATCATGCCGCGGTACGCAAAGCTCGTCGTGAATCGGCACTTGCCGAGGACCATGGACACCGCGCGGCACGCCTTGTGCTTGGAGCACAACGCCTTGCAGTGCTCAAGCGAGCCCTCCACATTGTCCAGCCCCGGGACAGGCTCGCCTGCGTGGCACACCTTGCCGCTCACGTACTGGAACGTGCCGACCTTGTCGCTCTCGTGCCGGTACGCAACGTGCAGCGTCTTGCCCGTGCAGTCGCTGCACGGCGTTTCGCCCAGCGCTCCGCAGCCCTGGTCGTACGTGTCCCCTTGCAGCTCGCAGTCGAGCGTGACCGGATCAAAGTTGAAGCCGTGGCAGGTTTCGTGCAGCGCGCGGCACAGCGCTTTGCAGCGGTCGAGCGTCATCTGCTGCATCGGCGCCAGCGCGGCGTTGCCGCACTTGCCGGGGGCGTCCTCGGTGAAGAAAAAGTCCGAGTGCGCTACGTACAGGGCGCCAAGGGGGCACTCCTCCCCGGGATTCGACTCGAGCGCGTTGTGCAGGGTGCACGTCGCGCCGTCGTGGCTGAACGCCGCGCAGCCCTGTCCCAGCCCGTCGCACAGGACCGCGCACACCTCTAGCCCAGTCTCCACGCTCCGGCCATTGCTCTCGCCGCACTGGCCCTCAACTGCGGTGTACTTGTCTGCGACGTACTTGATCATGAACCGCTCCTCGGCTGGGCAGTTTGCGGTCTGAAACGTGTTGCCGTCGCGCAGCACACAAGAGCGCGCCGCCTCGTCGTGCACGAGGGCCATGCAGCGCTTCTCGAGCTCGCAGCGGCGCTGGCACTGCGCCAGGGTGCGATTGGCCAGCTTGAGCACCACGCCAAAGGTCGTCTCGACGGGGCAGCCGCCGCCAGGGACCTCGGTGAAGCTAAACTCCTCGTCGACGTACTTGCGCGTGGAGACGAACTGGTGCGCGGTGATATCGCGACCCCCTTCGCACGCCTCGGAAATCGCCGCGCCGCGGTGCAGCGTGCAGCTGGCCGTGGCAAAGTCGTAGGTCAGCGACAGGCAGCGACGGCCCTCCTCGCGCTCGCACTGCCGCTTGCACTCCTCGAGAGTCACATGTGTGCGGACGGGCCCGATGGCGCTCCCCGTGAGGCAAAAGTCGGCCAGTGGCAGCAGCTCAAAGTCGTATTCCGAGTCGGCCACCAGCACAGGAACTGGACAGTCGGTCACGTTGACGCCCTCGGCCGGCTCGACAGGCGGCAGCTCAAAAAGCAGGCATGACGCCCCGTCAAAGGTGGCCGCGCGGCACCCGCGCATGACCTCGCACAGCATCTCGCACTGCGGCTCGGTGACGTTGGCCAGGCCGTCCGCCGACATGTCGATGGGCTGCCGCGGGGCGCACCCGCGCGTCCACCCAATGTACTCGCGGCGCGGCTCGGCCGGCTTGTTGCTCAGGAACGTTGGCGTGATCCCCTCGCTGCCGGCCCCAGGCTCCAGGTGCGCGCCTTGGAATAGCTTGCAAACTGCCGATTCAAACTGCCATGCCCCGCAAGCCGGCATGTGCCCGCAAAGCAGCCTGCACACGTCCTCGTCCTGGTTCGCAACCGTAATTTCGGCGATCGCGCCGTACGGCCACGCCCTGCCCGCGTAGAGCAGCCCTGGCAGTGCTTGGGCGGCGCGATTGTCCAGAATCGTCTCCAGCACGATCCCGGCCGTCACGTTGGCCTCGGCCTCACCCGCGTTGCCCAGGGCCAAGCACTCGCCGCGCACCAGCTGGCGCTGCTCACACTCGGCGTCCAGAAAGCACGCCGTGCGGCACGCGAGCGGCGAGTTGGTTGCCACCAGCTTGCGCGCGCGACGGCTCTCCCCGTGGAGCTCCGCCGGGTCGTCGCTCCCCGCAAGTCTTCCGTGCGAATCGTCAGCGACATGATGCTGTTTCCGCCACAGGGCTTGAGACCCAGCGTCTCAGGTGCAGGCTGACCCGCGCTGTGCCACTGCCATGCACGTGGCGTCGGCGCGGCAGATGCGCTTGCACTCGGCCAGGTCTGTCACCCCGCATCGAGCGGCTCGAGCACATGAAAGCTAAAGGTGCCGCCGCCCGTGACGCACTTGCTCGCCGAGGCCACGACGGGGACGGTGTCGCTGCACTCGGTGGGCCGGCAGTCGCGGGGAAACCCGACGCCCGGCGCGTCATAGTTGCAATAGTTCCAAGGGTTGCGGCCCGCTAGCATGTCCGCCTCGGACGAATAGAGGTCCATGTCCAGGCCGAGCGCGTTCTGCTCGCTGCTCCACATGACGAGCAGATTGTCGTAGAGCGAAAAGTCGGCCGGGGCAGGCTTGCTCTGGGAACGCTGGTAGTAGGCGACGGCCAGCCCGTTCACGTCAAAGCGAACCGCCTGGCGCCGGTCCGAATGGTCGTGCCACAGCGCGTCGATGATCGCCTTGCCCTCGTCAAACGTGGCGATGCAGTCCTCCTTCTCGTACACCTTGCGCCAGCGGCCCACCGGGCGGCTCGTCCCCGGGCACACACCCGACACTTCCACCATCTCTTGCTTGGGAAACGTCGCCGCAGCAGAGAGCGGGGACACCAAAAGGTCAAACGTGCCGCCATCGCTGCGCTCACAAACGGGGCCAGGGGCACCAAGCAATACGCAGTCCCCGGTCTCGCGGTCGAGCAGCACGCCTACGCACTCCCGCGCCCCCCGCGCGTCGCACAGTGTGCCGCACGCCGCACCCACCCCCCAAGGGCGTCTCTGGAGCCGAGCAATTGCTCGCCACGGCAAAGTAGTGGTTTGCAACGGCGACAGCGATCTCGCTTGTTGCCGAGCACTCGCGAGCGGCCTCCGCAAGCGTGCACTTTTGGTCCGTGGCGCTGTACGCCGCCGCACGACAGCCCACCGTGAACTTGCACCACCAGCTGCACTCGTCGCGGCTCTCGACCCCCACGGTGCTCCCGAGCACCGTCGCCTCGTCGAGGCACCAATCGCGCAGCGCAGCAAACTGCGGCCGCTGCTCCGCTTCGGCCAAGTGCACCACGCGGGGGCGTTGTTCCCGGGCCCTTGGCACGCCGTGGCCTCGCCCACCAGGTGGCCAGCCGAACGTGTGCCAGACCGACAACGAGCACTCCACCAGTGCCAGCTGCTACGCACGGTGGAGTGCGCAAGCGGCGGCAGTCTGACGCTGCGCGTGGCGACGACTCGGCTGCGGCCACCTTTCCCAAGAAGCAGATGGTCGAGTGGACGGCGCCTGCGTCGTGGCGCCGCGCGTCCTCAAGTGGCGCAATCTTCGAGCAGACCGGCTGTTCGTACCGATCAACGACGGCAAGGACGACATTGACGCCCTCTTCCGCGGCGAGCCGACGGGCGACTTTCACGCGCTGCGCTTTGACGTGGACGGCGCGCCCCAAGCGTTCTACCGGCGCCTGACGCCCATCCCGGACGACTTTCGCTGTACGACACCCTCTTCCGGACGTGATCGAGCGCCGGCAACCGTTTGCTGACCGACTTTGGGCTGTACGGCACCGAGTACGACCTCGTCGCCAACCGCAACTCGTGGCAGTACTGCAACTATGACGCCTTTGGCATCGGCTTTCCTCGCGACTGCGCGCCCACCGACTGCGGCCAGGAGGGCCTGCCCACGCTCTCCGACACCAGCTGCGTGCGCGGCGGCGGCACGCTGACGCTGTATGTGCTCGAGGCGCCCGAGGCGACCGTCGACTTGGACGACTGCGAGCGCATCTGCCAAACGTTGGCCGACTGTCGGGCGGTGGCGGCGGGCGCGGGCGCCGCGTGCACGTACCACACGAGCAACGAGCTCGAGCCATGCGAGGCCGGCAACAAGGCGCGCATCACGCTGGCCGAGCGCGACGTGCAAGGACTCCAAGACGACGAAGAGCTCGCTGATGTGATGGAGAATGCGCGCGTGATGAACGACAGCTCGTACGACGCGTGCGCCACGGCCTGCGACATCGACGGGCGCGTGCGAGCAGTTCTTCTTCGACTTTGCGGAGAAGGCGTGCCACCTGGAGGACGCCGGCGCGGCGGCGTTCCAGCTGCGCGACAACACGACCGAGGTCGTCCGGCTTGTCACGGAGGAGTTCAAGAAGGCGCAGCAGCAGGGCGTCGCCCTGGCGAGCGGCGTGGTGCCCTTTGCGAGGTCGCTTCGTTTTCGGGTCGCGGCCGACGGCGTGTGCGCGCAGCTGTGCGTGAGCGTCGAGGATTGCCGTGTGGAGCCACGGTTGGCTGACGCGACGTGCGAGCTCTTCTCGGGCGCCAACGTCCTCACCGATGGCGAAATTGCCGAGCAGAGTGGCGCCGCGGCGTTCGTGTCGGCCGAGATGTACGCGCGCGAGCTGAGCGATGCCACTCCCGTGCGCGAGTTTGCCGTTCACGCTGGGCTGCGAGGCGCGGGGTGAGCTGATGCAGCTCAACGACGTGGCCAGCGCCGAGAGCTGCATGGCCGTGTGCGAAGTGCTTCAGGACTGCAACGTGGTCACCTTTGACGAGGAGCTGTTCGCCTGCGGTCTCTTTGCGGCGCGCCGCTGCAGGCGAACAAGAACGGCACCGAGTGCGCCGCCGAGGTGCTGGTGGCCCTGTCCGACTTTGAGTTCGAGCCGCTGCCCGCGCCACTGGCGAGCGGCATGTGCTTTGCGGGCAAAGTGTTCTCGCCGAAGGATCTGCGCGACGTGAGCCTGGAGGGCTGCAAGGCGCGGTGCGCGGCCGAGCCGCTGCGCTGCCAGCTGACGTACGACTTTGCAAGCTCCGAGTGCGCGCTGCACCTGGGCAACGCGCTGACGAACCAAGGCTGTGGCGACTCGAGTGCGACCCTGGCCCGGCTCGTGTCGATCGCCAAGTACGTCGACGAGGAGTTTCGTTCATGCCCGTGCCCACGGCGGATGCCCCGTCGAGCCGGGCGCGGGCGTGATCGAGACGCTGGAGGGGGACGCTGGCGCGCTGCAGCGGCACTGCGAGCTCAACAAGCTGCCGCGCCATTCTGTTTGACGCCGCCACGCTGGTGTGCCAGCTCAAGGACGGCACGGCGTACAAGATGGGGGGTTGCGAGACGAGAGCAACGCGGAGTTTCGCATCAAGTACACGGCCGACAAGTACACCCAGGCGGAGGGCAAGTGCGGCGGCGCCGTCTTGCGCGACGACTTGGTGGAGATCGGCGTCGAGCTCTGCGCGACATTGTGCGACGCCCTGGAGGCGTGCGTGGCACTCAGCTACCCGAGCGAGGGCCAGTGCGTCTGCACAGCGCAACGAGGCAAGCCGACGAAGGCGAGGAATGCACCGTGTTCGTGCCGCACTCTAGCATGTACTACTCGGCCGACATCGACGCGAGCGACGGTTCCAAGTGCGCGGGCTCCGGACTAGAGCCGCCGCTGGAGGCCACGCTGGACATGTGCAAGGCGCTGTGCGACGCGCGCTTTGAGGAGTGCCATGGCTTCAACTTTGACGCGGCCAGTCTGACGTGCGAGCTGCAAGGCGACACGTTCGTTAAGGATTCGTGTTTCAAGATGGAGGAGGGCTGCTCGGGCTGCTCGGGCGTGTTCTACGCGTACCGGCAGAGCGTGGAGGACGAGTTCAAGTTTGAGTTTGTGTCCGCAAGGTGCCCGATGGCGGCGTGCCGACCAAGCTCGAGCAGCGGTCCGAATCGGGGTCGCTCGAGCACTGCAAGCGGCTCTGCGCCACCGACAGTGAGTGCCGCGCGGTCTCCATGCTGGGCGGCAAGTGCTTTTTCTCGACTGGATTCGACTACAAGCCCCTGCCCGAGGTGCTGCTCAAGGTGCCACAGGACCGCTTTGGTCAGCTGCTGGCCGTGCCGATCGGGGCGGACGCTGTGACGGCGTACACGGGCAAGTCGCCGGACGAGTGCAAGGCGCTGTGCCAGTCCAAGGCCGGCTGCGTCAACGTGGCCGTGCCGTGCCTGGAGGACGCGGAGACCGGCGCCACAAACCCAGGCGGCGACTGCGAGCTGCTCGGGCAGCGCGACACGACTGGGGACGCCGAGGTGGACGACACCTACGTGCGGCAATCCAGACAACGACCCTGAAGGCAAGGACGGCTCGCTGGACCGCGACGTATTTGTGCACGAGGTGCGGCACATTCTCCGCAGAGCCGTATCCCATAGCGTGCGCTGAAAAGCTGTCGGTCGTGAGCGAGTTTGTCGTGCCCACGCGGGACGACTGCGGGGAGCTCTGCCGCGCTGGGCGACGAGTGCCGAGCTATTTCGTTCAACGAGTCGGCGCCCGCAGTCCTGGCCGCGAGGACGTCACGTGCGTGCTCCTGGCGCCCAAGGACGAGGAAGCCAAGAACGCCGACCTCTTCGACACCAAGTGCGAGACTCCGGGCGCGTTCTTCGCCAAAGAGCGCCCCGCTGGCACGCGGACGCGACCACGCTCGAGCTGCGGCTGTTCATGCGCAGCCCCAACGGGCGCATCGGGGCGCGACACGCTGCGCAAGGTCAAGGGCATGAAGCGCGTCATGGAGAGCAGGGTCAAGGTGATGGAGGAGGCTAGCGTGGCGACAGGCATTCTGCTGGAGTCTTGACGGCGCCCTCAGCAGTGCTCGGCTCGGCGTCGAGCTCTCTTTTGCCCTGGTGGACATTATGTTTGCCATCGACACGGGCCTGTACATTGCCAAGAAGCTCTTTGCACGCATCCCCGTCATTGGCCCGTTCGTGAGCGGCATCGTCGGCAAGATCGCCAAGGTGTTTGGCAAGGGCGGCAAGTCGAGCAAGGGGGTGACCAAGACCGCCGCCAAGGGCGCGTACAAGATGGAAAAGGCGGCCGCCGTCGTGGACAAGCTCGACATGCTCCTCGGCATGGGCGGCGTCCTGCTCGGCCTGCCCGCCGCGCTCTCGATGGCCACGACCGCCTTGGTCGCCGCCCACAAGTGCGCTTTCGACGCCGAGCTGACGAGCGTCGTCGAGGACATCGAGGCCGTGTTTCGAGAGATCCAGGACTTTGCCGAGACGGTCGGGCGTGGCTCTCCGAGATCAACCCGGCCGTGCTCGGCTTTCTCAGAGGCTTTCGCCACGCCTTTAGCGGCCTCATGGCCACGTTTGACGCTCTCAAGAGCGCCATCGCCGGCTAGCCGACATCCTCAACCCGTTCGAGTGGCTCGGCCGCCTCGTCGCCTTCAGCGTCGAGCTGCCCCTCATCGGCGCCATCGGCATCAAGACCATCGTGGACATCATCTCGGTCTTCCTGGGCGGCGTTTGGGGCTTTCTGCTCAAGCCGCTGCTCGACCCCATCGCCAACATCATCGTCAGCTTCATCCCCGTCCCGCACCTACCCTGCCCCGCCTCGACCTGTCCAGCTTTGTCGATGCCGACGCGCTCGCCCGGCTCGCCAAAAAGGCCTACGACGACCTCAAGGCGCTCGTCGCGCGGATCTTCCAGCGGATGGAAACGCTGTTTGACGGCCTGCGCGACAAAATGCCCGTCGACATGCCAACCTGCGACCTCCTCGACTCTGAAAGCGCCTTCGCCGACCCCGCCGCAGACGAGTCCGGGCGCAGGCTCCGGCCGCTCAGAACGCCGACTTTCTCGCCGTCGCCACCAACGCCGGCGCGCTCAAGTCGCTCGTGGAGGCGCGCATCCGCGGTCGGAAAGGCCGGAAAGGCAAACACCAGAGTCCGCAGCGCCGCCGCCAGCTCGCCGGCCGCCTCAGCAGCAAGGCCGCGCGTCGTGACAGGGGCAAGAAGGACCTGCAGGGCCGCCCAAAGTCAAGGTCGCCATCGCCAGCGCGCTGGCCATGTCGCAGCTGCCCTTCTTCGCCCCACCTCGCCAGGGCGAGGACGAGAACGAGCTCCGCGCGGATTTTGGCGTGATGACCAACCTCATCGTCGACCCGGCGCCAAGCAAGAAGGAGTACCTCGAGATTACGTACGAGTTCGAGGCCAAGGACCGCGACTCTGTCTTCCTGAGTCCGAACGAGGTCCGCGACAAAGACGCGGTGAGGGCCCGTCCTGCTTCTTCTCGCTCGAGGCCGACACCGGGGACCTGCAGACCGTCGAGGGTCGCGCAATCCGCCGGGGCGCGTCAAAGCCGGCGGGGGCCTCTCCGCCACCGCCGTCTTCGATCTCCGCTTCCGGCCCAGCGGCAACCCCTTCGGACCGACGACTGGCCCTTCCCAGCCGTACGCGCGCTTGGTCAAGAGCAGCGACGTGCCCCGCGCCGACAAGACCTGCAAGGAGTGCCCCTCGGCGCGCGCTGCAACCGGCAGTCGCCACCAACGGCCGCCGCCAACTCGGGCTCACCGGAAAGGGGTGGAAGGAGCTGCTGCGTGCACAAAACGCACAGTGGACTCCACCAGGCACCATTGCTAGCCCACGTGCTCGCGTTCCCGCCGGGTGTGTCCAGAGGGAACCGGAACCGGAAGCTGTTTTTCAGGGGGATACGCTCGCCATCTGCCAGCTGGCAACCAAGCCCATCGCCTGGCTCTGTGCTCGAGCACAACCGCACGTCGACTTCAACGACATGTTCAAGGACGAGCTTGAGGCTGCGGCTATGGCAAGAGATGTAGCGTGCAGTCGCCTAGCTCAGCCACCGGCGGGCCAGCCGGACCGGTGCGCGAGGCGTGATGATGACCCTCGCAAGTGTGTCCTCGTCGAGTGCGGGGCGAAATATCCGGCGGACAACACGTACTCATTCACAAGGTATGCGGGGGACGTGGTCTCGTCGGACAAGTACCACGTGGAGCACATCTTTGACCAGAGTCGAGGAAATAGTCAGGGGCACGGGCACGAGAACGCCAACTCGCGCGCCAACTTTGTGCTGGCCTGGGGCGGCTGGAACATCGCCGTAAGCAACTACGTCAAGATCAACCAGAGGACCGGCAACATGTCCTTTAAGTACCGCCGCTTCTCGCCCTTTGCGAAAAGCAAGACTTGGACTGACATCAAGAAGGAGAAGGAGGACGTTTACGGCCGGAATGTCGTACAGGCTGTTGGCGGCGTGCTCAAGTGGTGCCGAAAGTACCGCACAAATCCCAATGGCAACTGGAAAGCCGGGCTAAACCTGGCCCAAAGGAAGAGCAAGCTGAAGGACCCTCGGGCAGCTCATCAACAGCGTGTGCGGAACCAACCACTTCGACAACGTGATGCAAAAGACTGGTAGCGCCACGATGCATGGTGGGAAACGAATGAACGTCGAGCAAAAGTGCTACAACTCAGGAAAGGGTCTGGTGTACGACGCTGAAACGGCATCGTGGAAAGATATCGATGCAACTGCAATGCTCAACAATCAGGTGTCGCTGCGCGACGTTTGCCAGTGAACGAAATCGAAAATCAAATGATTCAAATTGAGCAGGCTCTTGTCACAGGCACACGCTAGCTACTCCGGCAGCTACCGAGCCGCACTGAGCCGAACTCGATCTCCTTTGCCGCTGCTACCAACCGGAGCTTTTCCTCTGACTTGTCGATGCTGGTCGCAAACAATCTGAGGTCCTTGAGAGCATAGTTCCGCTCCAAGCCGACGACGATGGCTTCGCCGCCTTCATCTTGTATGTCCTCGTTGTTTCCGATGTCAAGCGCATGCAAGGTCGTGTTGTTCGCCAACATGACGCCGAGTGCCTTCGCCGCCATGTTGCCGAGCGAACAACCGGACATGTTTAGGTCGAGCAACGAAGTGTTGTGCTGGAGGCCCTCCGCGATGGCAACGCCGCCTACATCTTGCATGTCTTCGTTGGTTGAGATGGCAAGCGTCTGTAAGGTCGTGTTTCTCGCCAACATGCTGCCGAGTGCTTTCGCCGCCATGCTGCCGAGCGAACAATACATCATGTCAATGTTGAGCAACGAAGTGTTGTGCTGGAGGCCCTCCGCGATGGCAACCCCGCCAACGTCGCCCAACTCCCCTTCGGCCACGTTCAGCTCCTTCAAGGAGTTGTTCTGCTCCAGCATCCTCCCCAGAGCTACGCCAGCCGTCTGCCCACACTTCGATTAGAAGCCGTCGAAGAGATCGGTTGTGGCAAAGACCCTCCACAAGGGCCACGGCGGCCGAGTCGTCCAACCCAAAGCTTTCGTTCCGGAGGCTCAAATCCTCGAGAACGACATTCTCCGCCAGCATCTTGCCGAGGGCCAATCCGGAAGCCTTGCCGAGTGAACACCCTGATCCAGAGCTTGCGCAGCGACTTGTTGTTTCTGAGGCCCTCTGCAATCGCAATGCAGCCGCCGTCACCGAACTCGCTCCACATCAGGTCTAGCTCCTCCAGGACATCATTGGCAGCCAACATCTGCCCAGCGCCTTCGCATCCTCGACTTTGGCAAGCTCACAGGAGGCCAATTCGAGCCTGACCAGCGACCGATTGGTCTCCAGGCTTTGCGCAATGGCAGAGACGCCAGCGTCGGAAAGCCCTTCGTTGTCAGATATGACCAGCTCCTGAAGCGAGTGATTCGCTCGCAGCATCGCACCTAGCGCCTCACAGGCCTCCACCCCGAGCTTGCACAGGTAGAGGCGTAGCTTGCATAGCGTTGTGTTTCCATGCAAAGCCTCCGTGATGTCACGAGCACCAGAGCCGCTGAAATCATTGAATGAAACATCGAGCTCCTCGAGCGCGCTGTTGCCCGACAGCACGAGCCCAAGGCCCACTGCCGACTTGGCGCCGATGCCGCACGATTGAAGGTTGAGCTTGCGCAGCGTTGTGTTCCTCTGCAGGCCCGCGGTGATGCTCGCGCAACCCAAGTCGCCGATGTCCTCGTTTCACCGAGGTCCAGCAGACCAAGGGTCGTGTTCTCCGCGAGCATGGACCCAAGCGCTTTGGCGGCCTCCGGGCCAAGGTATCGGTCAAGTCGAGTGCCTGCAAAGCCGTGTTGCGTTTGAGCCCCTCGGCTAAGGCCCGAACAGAGCTGGGGCCAGACGCTTGTCTTCAAACGAGAAGGAAAACTCGAGGCCACGCACGTGCTTGTTGCCCGCTAGGGCGTTCTCCAGCGCGGCACAGGCCTCGTCGTCCGAGACGGAAAGGCACATGGCATTCTGGAGCGGCTTGCTACCTGCGTCGAGCTTGCACACAAGACCCTGCACGGACTGCTCGCGCAGCCAGCTCTCTGCACGTTCGCCCAGCACGCTCGCCAGCGCGGCGGCCTCGGCAGCGTCTTCCACAAAGCGCTTCCCGTACATGGCGGCCACAATCGCCTTGGGGCCCGCCGGCACGTCGCGCCAGGCCGTCCTCCCTGCGCGCTGCTGTCCCGCCGTCCGCCCTCGTGCCCCTCCATCGTCTTCTCTTGCTCTTCTGCTCTGCCACGTGGCCATCCCTTTCAACGACCTGAACGCAAACTGCGAGACTTTGAATTGCAGAGTACGAGCAGAGGTGGACGTGGCTGCCTCGGTACGCGTGCGTGCGTGCTCGCGTACATGATGCGTCTCTGCGCGTAAAGTGTTCTTCTCGAAAATGCTCCGGCGTTCATGAAGTCAACGCTCGACTTGCGTTGACGTTGAGCAAAGTAGCGCCAGTCGATGTCGCTCACGGTGCCCATCTTCACGTCCACGATTTGGCGGTTGGTCCTCAGTGCACGTCCCTGCTGCCGCAGCTCGTTCGCCACGAGGTTTTGCGCGTAGAATACCCATGCTACACTCTCGATGCACAGCATGGTCTGCTTCCAGTCTGCTTCCAGTCTGTCGGCGGGAACTCGGCGTTGATGGTGGTGTGCTTGCTCTTCAGGACCGCCGTTTGGTGAGTTTGCGTGCGACGCGAACGAATGGAACCAGACTCGACGTCCTCGCGATCATTGCCGACAGCTTCTCGCTGTGGCACGAGGAACGCGTTGCGTTCGTTTCATTCGCAGGAGCATAAAAGTTGCCATGAGAACGCACGTGCGTTGCCAAGAGAAACGCACGTTCGTTCAAGCGCGATTAATGAGTCAACGTTGCGTTCGCTTCGTTTCATGTCGCGAGAATGACTCCTTGCCCAGCGAACACACGTGCGTTGCCGTAAGCAACGCAGTGGTGTCTGTTTTTTTTGACTAAACAAGTGATTTTGCGTTCGTTTGCAAGCAACTTCTTCCCCGGGAACGCACGTACGTGCGTTGCCGTAAAGCAACGACCTGCACTACTTCTCTTACAAGCGCAAAGCACGTGGTGGTCGTTTCCCTTTCACAATAGCAGTAGATAAAGAACGCACGCGCGTTCTCGGTCGGCGTCTCTTTCAAGGTGTGTCGTGTGCACTTCCCTCGCGCGCGCGGGCTCGCGCGTCCGCTTACGCAATCGAGCGACGTATGGAAAAGCACGCGTCGGTCGCCGGAACAACGAGTGTTCGATCACGCGTCTACGCGCGCAATCGAGCGAGGGAAGCCGCGTCTGTTGCCAGGTGAAAGTAGCGTGCGTTGCTGAGCGGGCAGTCACCAAAACAACGAACGCGCGTGACGCAATGAGTCGCAGGGGAGACGAGCAATCGCAGCAGGCGTTGGCGCTGGAGCGCTGCAAGAGGCAAGCGATCTCGGCGCGCGCAACAGAGCCAATGCCGCCTCGAAGGTAGCCTCAGAGGTTGCCGAGTCTGCAGCCGCTGCTGCAGCAGGAGCAACTGCAGCGACACGTTCCACAGCCGCCGCGGCCTTGGCGCGCGCAAAGGGCGCCGCTGATCGAGCCGCGAAGGCAAAGACGGAGGCGAGGGCGGCGGAAGACGTGGTGGGCGCTAAGGATGCTGCGAAAGGGCTTGGATGGCCGCGGAGGAGGCGAAGCAGGCCGCGGAGGAGGTAGCCGCGATAGCGCAGGTTACGAAATCAGTCGAGCGGGTCGCGGCGGAGACTGAGCCGGACGTGGAACGGGGGACGGAGTCCGGTCGCGAGGGTGGGTGGTGGTGCGCCGGAGGACGCCACGTGCGCACCGCCTGCGCACGACCCGGGCGCCCCAGCCGAGCACCACCAGCAGATCGACGAGCCCGGGAGGACAATGGCAGCACCGACCCGTTCGGGCCATGATCGACGCGTCGGATGCGCCGCCGTCGCCGCCGTCGCTCGACGAGGACCTGGACATGCTCTTGGATGAGGTGGCGGAGGACCTCCTGGAGGACCCGGTCCGCGCCAAGTACGACGCCGCGTGGGCCGTGGTGCTGTCGGTGCTCGATGGCGCGCGGAGGTTTTGCATAGTCGACAAGTGTGTGTTGGAGAACTGCTCCAGCAGCAAGGACCTCTGCTTCGCCCACTACGCCGATTCCACCACCAACAGCGGCAGCGGCAGAAGCGTAGCCGGGCGAGGAGATGCACTTGAGCGCGCTAGGACGACGTCCAGGAGACCCTGCAACGCGCTAAGGATCCGGACATACGCGCGGCATTCAAGGAGCGTATGAAGGACCACCGCGCCACCCACGACACGCCGAGCGGCAAGGATCTGGCAAAGCTGGCGCTCCTCTTCGCGTCGGCTGTTCACCGAGAGATGTGCGTGGTACACCGCTGCACAGACGGCAAGGCCCCGGGCGAGCGACTCTTCTGCGCCGGCTGCGCTGCGCGTACCGGTGCCGCGAACAACAACAACAACAACAACAACAACAACAAGCGGGGCACCAAGCGCCCGCCGCTCCCGTTGCCGCCTCGGCAGCCGTCATTCGAGAATGAGCACAGTGGCCCGCCCAAGAGGCGCAAGCCCAGCGCCTACTGCGCGATGCCGGGATGTGAGAAGGCCCCCCGTGGAGCCACTATCACGCACCCTACCTTGAACAAATCCGGCCGTTTCTGCCAGGCGCATGGCGGGACCGCAGCGAAAGGCCAAGTGCATGGTCAATGGGTGCACGAAATTCCAGAGGAACGCTCGTGACAAGCTGTGCATCAGGCACGCTGCCGCCGCGCGCAAGAAGCCGCTTTGAAAAAAAAAAATGTTGTTGTTTTATCCTCGCTTGCGCCATTGCTCATGGCGAGTGGGCGACGATCGCCCTCCGAGTGTGCACGAGGGAGAAAACAACACAATCGATGAGATGTACGACATCCTCAAAGCTCGACGAAAGGCGCCGGCGGAAGAGGTGATCGCTGCGACGTCCTCGATGTCAACAATCTCGCGACGTCCAAAATTTGCGGAACGTATTTCATGGGCTTTGTCTCCAAACAGAATGAAACTAAATTTGGTTTTCACCAACGGGAGTACGGTACCAGGGGGTCGGTAAATTGCGACACCCCTATGTAATTTGGCTCCAAGCAGGCATTTTGCTTGCAAGAAAGTGCAACACCCTTCCCCGCCTGCTTGGCTCCTATGAATGAAAAAGACTACTGGCAAGCATATGATTTGTTGGGTGATCGAGCTCAGGGCGACCTGGAGGCGGCAGCAGGCGCCGACGAAGGCTCTCCGGCGGTAGGTGCACGCAGCAGACCCATCTCGTCCACGACGTGCTGCAGGATCTCGCGGCACCTCACCTTGAACGCCTCGCCCTTCAATTCTTGGATCGCTTGGGCATCTGCCTTGCGGTTTGGCAGCGCCTGGGCGACCGACTTGAGCAGCGCGCGGGCCCGCATCACGCTGAGATTGTTGTCGTTGATGAGGGGGACGATATTGTCCTTGATATTCTGCATATGGCCCTCCAAGCGGCGTGACCGCTTGGTTTTCGCGGCGGCAGCTTTCACCTCCGCGGCCTTCGCAGCCTCCGCGCGACGGTCGTTCACGCCCTCGATGTACTGGATGACCTGCGGGAGTTCATCTGAACCGTCTGCGCGTTGAGGATCATGGCGCCGACCGTGTGGTCCGTTGCGGCGCTGCGCGTTGTCCAACTTGCGGCGCTTGTCAGCGAGGTCGCTCGTGGGCGTGGACACAGCCTTGACGAGGGGCGCCGAGTCGTACCCAGGCACCTCGACGATGGCTGAGACGTCGATCACCTCCACGTCTTCAAGGTTGAGCGGGGCGCCGAACCGGTCGCGCTTCACGCGTTCCAGATCCTCGAGCAGGCGCCCGGCCTTGATCACGCGCAGCTTGTCCTCCTGGACCTGCGGCGAACAGGGGTCAGCTCGGCGCTCAATCTTGCGTAGGTCGTCCTCCAAGTTTGAGAAGCGTGTGTTCGAACTTGCGCTTGCTCCAAAGCTCGCGGGGGGCCTCCACGATGCGCTGGATCTCCTCGTTTTTCTTCGCCTTGTACGCCTGGACATCGGCCTCCTGGCGGTGCGGAGTTTCTCGAGCTCTTTCTCGAGCTCGGTCGCTTGGTGGGTGCGGAGTATCTCGACTCCGGCGTCGCGCTCCTTCTTTACCACCAAAGCGCGGTCCATCGAAACCTGGCGAAACTCCGCGTCCGCCACCTCCTCGGCGTCGCGGCTCTTCTTCCGGTAGTTTTCGAGCGAGGCGAGCACCCCGTCGCGGCGCGCGATGGCGTCCTGCGCCGGGTCCGCGAAAAACGTGGCCTTTGTCGAGGGCTTTCGTGCGGGCGACGGCGTCCCCGCTCCTTGGCCTCGCCAAGTAGTGTATGGTCTTCGACTTGCGCATGACCATGCTGGAAGGTCTCTGCAAGACGCGGATGTCGGGGGACGGCCTGCGGACTCAGCGGGCGCCTTTGACTGCGTCCGTGGTGGCGTCTGTGGGGCGCGCGGCGTCAATAACGAAGTGCCACAACCACCGAGAGTGTGCCCGTGCCGCGAGTGGACCATCTCGACCACGCGATGCGCGACGACCAGATCGTGACTCTGGCGATGCTTGTCTGCTATGGTCGTGATGCTGTGCTCGGGCAGCACCTTCCGGTGGTCTAGATGAAGATTACTTACGCCGAGTTAAGACTGGTCGCGAGGTTGTCAGCAAGCTAGAGAGTTACCCAACGCCCACTTCGATGCCGAGTGGGGCTGGGACACAGGCTGCCACCGGTTGAAACGGGTAAATCCCTGCCTTCCGGCATGCCTGGATGATGATGCTTGGTGTCATCGCCTTGGTTAGGGCAACCGAGGCGGCCTCGACCTTGGAGACGCGCGAGATCTGCTTGCCCTCGTTGCGCTGCGCAGACTCGTAGCTCACGCGCTGGACCTTGTACTGGCCAAAGATGCCCACATCACAGGATTGCTGCTGCCCCGTGCATTCGGGCAGGTAGCCGACTAGGTCGATCCCGAGCGTCGTCAGGTTGCGCAGGAACTTGACGTCGAAGCGGCTTCCATGCCAGTCAGTGCACCAGAGCACGCGCTTGCCGGGCTCGGGCGAGAGGTCGGGAAACATGCGCTTGAAGATGGCGATGACGGCGATGTTCTCCTTGGTGATGCTGCCGTTCGGGGAAAGGGTCCAGTGGAAGTCCTTCTCAGTCCATGCCACATTGTTGATGACGTTGAAGCACGGGTTGCTGCGCGTGTGCTTCGCGACCTTGCGCATCTCCTCAATGCTCTTGGGGTTGATGGTCTTCTTTGCAGAGAGACCCACAGCGGGATGGTCGGCTGGCCGAGCAGATTGTGTCCAGCTAGGACGGTGATGTGTTCATCGTGTTGTCCCCCGGGCTTGGTGCGGTGGCGCCGGTTGTTCTCTTTGGCGACGCGGTCCTCGGTTGTGATGACGTGCTCTGCTGCGTGGGGATGACAGTGCGGTCGCGCCCCTCCGCGGCGGACGTCTCGTCCGTGAATACGCAACGGGCAGGTAGAGGAACTCAATCTCTTGCTCGGGGTCACCAGGCGTCCTCACCGCGTGACCGTTCTCCACGCACACGCGAATGAAGCAGTCGGCCCACCACTCGATGTTGGCTGAGTTGAACCACCGCACCGTTCCGCAGTGCACGTTGCGCGCCTTGACCTTGACGAGGTTAGGGAACTCCCCCTGCATGCGCGAGAACCAGCCTCTGAAGAAGTGCTTCGTGGGCCCGTCCTTGCCGAACTGCCGCCTGACCTTGTCATCTTTGATCATGGACCGGGCGAGGCTCAAGACCTGGCGCTTGCCCATGGCGAGGCCCCGCTCGCCAACAGCAGCACCGCGCGCGCCAAGTTCTTCTTGGCCTCCAGGTCCATGGGTGGCGGCCGACCGCGCTTTGGCACCACGCCTGTCTTGTGCCATCGCCAAATAGTCGTGGGGTGGACGTCGAGGTTGAGCACGCTCTGGCAGAAGATTCCGACGTCCCAGATGCTTGTGAGCTTGTACGGCGCTTCGTCCTTCATCCTGCCAAGTTCGTCCTTCGCCTAGGCTTGCCGCACCAGCATGGACTTGCGCTGGCTCGCGAGCGACTTCTCGACGTGGTCTGCGCCAACCGCGAGTTCAGGGCCGCGCTCGGCGCCCTTCGTGGCGTGCTCCCCCGAGAGACGCGCGAGCCGCCGCCCGCATCGCTGCTCGGACTTGTGCTTGGTCTGTGCCAAGTGGTATTTCTCCTGCCACTCAGCAGCCGCCGCGGTGAGCTTGAGCACGACCTCCTTAAGCTCCACCGTCGGGACACGGCCGCCACTGTCGTCGTCGCTGGGTTCTGACAGGGCCTCCCGCGAAGGCAATAGCAGCGTCATGGGGATGAACAAGCATGGCAATAGACTTGTCCTCATTCAGTAGCACAGCACGGCGGCCAGATATCCGCCCAACGGTGAGCAGCTGGCCGCTGAACTTGTCCGGGCGAGGCCATTTGAAGTTGTGGCCGATGACACCTGCTATGAAGCCGAAAGCCTTCTTTTCGAGGCCCTCCTTCTCCGTGTACCCAGCAAGGGACGTGGACGATGCACCCTGGCAAGGACCACCCCCAGCACTGGCCATTGCAGCCGCTACAGCGCGTTGAGCACCACCGCCCTGACCTGCCGTTCTTCCTGGGCTCCTTTGCAGGCTGTTGCAATTTTTTACAGCTACTGGGTCGAGAATTCGCCTGCTTAAGGCCCAAATTACATAGGGGTGTCGCAATTACCGACCCCCATGGTACGGTACCGGTACACATGAGTTGACCAGCGGCGAGTACGTCCAGCTTGTGCTCCCGGCTGACGGGCGCGTCGTCTTCAGACGGCCCTTGGTGACACAGTGGGACAGAGGGTCCATCGCCGATGTCCCGTCGGCGCAGGACGCGTCGAGGAAGATATGAGATCCGCGCCCGGTCGCCTGCGACGAGCGCATTGACGCCGTCCCGCGCACCGTTCCCCAAGCGCCGGGACATGGGTGGTACCGGCGGCATCAGCGTCGCGTTCGTCGTGTCCGACGGCAATAACGACGAAGGCAAGGACGAGCGGTCAGCAACATCGAGAGCGTCGCCGGCGAGCAGCCGCCGCATTCGATGCTACCGTTCACGACTTTCGAGGAGGACCTCGCCATGCTGGACCGGACGGACCAGGTGCCCGAGGAGACGCAGCGGCGCTGCTGCGAGTTTGTCGCCTGGCTCTCGCAAGCAATCAGCCCGCCGTCGGGCAATGTGAGCATGCACCAGCGCCTGGAGTGGGCTCTGGGGATCTGGAAGGAGGGCATTGAGCCAACAGTCCTGAGCGGCGTCGTGGGGCGTTCTCAATGAATTCTCAAATCGTCCCGTCGCTGAAGAGCTCGGTGCCCCAAGTCGAGGCACGGACGTTCCGCGGTCCGTGGAAGACCTCGGCGGAGGGCCGCGCCGCCCAGCGCAGCCTGCGGGAAATGTGCCGTCAGTTTAAGCGCGTGATGACGTTCTGCGAGCAGGCTGGGGTCGTCGCCCAGGCCGTGCAGCTCTGTATGGAACACAAACTGGGGGCGCCATCTCCAACATCACCAGGTTTACGAGCAAGCACGAGTAGCTAGAGCTAGTTTCGTCGAGTGGAAGCAGACACGAGCGAGCCAATATGCCCCGACGCCAGAGGCATGTCGTCCAAGCAAGGTCGTGGGCCCAGGACGAGGACGCGCAGGCTCGCGAAGTCGCTAAATTGACAGCAGCACTACGTGCCATGACGTCCGAGCGCGATGCCGCGACGACCGAGTTTGACGCCGAGAAGACCCGCGCTGACGCCACAGGCAAGCACTGTCGGGCGTTGTGGCGAGGTGAGAACAAGCAAGAGTTACGCTGAGTATGATCTACGAAAACCCTTGACAGAGCGTGGCCTGGGCTGATTGGAGACTGAAGCTCCACAGATTCAGCAGCAAGGCACTAGCTTGAGCGCCATTCCCAAAGAAGATCGATCGACCGCGGACTTCTCTGAGTAAGCAGCTCTTACTTGACTTCTGCGCTGCCGGCGCTGCTGCGGCTGCTGGCCGGGGTAACGTTCGTGGGAAGCATGTTGCCCGTGGTCCTCCCCCTATCGTGGAAGACCTTCCTGACGAGAGGTCAACCTTCTTGCCCGTGTACACGTCGTGCATGCGCGGGACAAAGAGGACAAGGAGCGTAGAGGTGGCGCATAGGAAGGTGATGACCGAGAGGAGTGCGAGGAGCGCGGTTGGGTCGGGAATGACGTTGGTGATGACCATGTTGAGACCCCCGAAAAGCATGATGTTGTAGACGCTGATGGCGATCTGCTTGCTGTCGTTGGCCTGCTTGACGTGGATGTTGCGCACCGTAGGCAAGGAAGGCGCCGTAGACGAGCAGGCCGCCCACGTACATTACGAGGCCCGCCACGAAAACGCTCTGCATCTCGGAGGAGCAGGTCGCGAGGAGCGGCGTGCTGATGTACTGCAAGTCGTCCTCGCGGGTGAGCACGACCTCCTGTCCTACAGAGAACTCCATGTGCTTGGGTGAAAGGATTTCCCAGAACAACAAGTACACGACCAAGATCGCCAGGATAACCCCGACACGGCGCATGAGCTGGTTGTCCGATATGCGTTTGATCTTGTTGAGCTTGGCCAGGAAGAGCTTGGAGATGCGCACGGTCTTGCTGAAAGGCTGCCAAACGTCATGGTGACGCCCATCGAAAGGAGCCACGGCTGCACGGTGCACGGCACAGTGGCGCTCGACCGGCAGCAGCTTTGTGTCGCGTCCCCTCGAGAGCCGACGCGGCGTTGCCTCGTAGCGCCTTGCCGATCGCCGTGGCGGTGGCCACACCTAGCCCGCACCCGCCGATCTGGAGCACCCGCAGTGTGCGGTTGCTCGCCAGTCCCCTGGCCAGCTGTGCGCCGCCAGCGTCGCCGATGTCCCGCTCGCAGAAGAGGCTGAGATTGTCCAGCGCAGACCCGCTGTAGCACAGCGCTCTCCCGAAGGCCGCCGCGGCCGTCGGACCCGTGCCACAATGGAGCTCGACCGACCGCACCACGCCGTTGGTCTCCAACCCCTGCGCTAATAGCGCGACACTGGCGTCCCCGATGTTGCCGCTTCGCACGTGGATTGTGTGCAGCGCCGACTGCTTGCAGGCCAGCCCACGGCCAAGGGCAGCGCCCAGGCCGCCGATGGTGGCGCCATGCCAGTGCAAGCAGAGTTTCTCCAGCCTGTGCGTTTGCTTGCCAGGCCATCCACTAGCGCTACGGAGCCAGAGCTCGTCGGGGCGTCCCAAGTGCACCCGATGTCGAGCTCTCGCAGCGCTTGCGTGGCACACTGCGCGAACGCGGCGGCGCTGGCCGCTCCCAGGCTGCAAGAGCCGAGGCGGAGCTTGCCAAGCGCGCTGTTGGCGTTGCAAGCGATCCCCGACGCGATGCTGGTGCCACAGCGGTCGTCGATGGCCTCGTTGCCGCAAAGGTCGAGCGCCTGCAACACCGAGCCCTCGAAGGCGAGCGCCTCACCCAGTGCAACGCAAGTCGCGCCGCCGACGTTGCAATATGCGAGGCTGAGCTCCTCGAGCACGTTTGTTGCGCGCCAGAGCTTGCGCCAGTTTGGCGCCGCCGCTGTCGCCTACGTTGCGGCTGCCAGCGAGCACCAGCCGCCGCATCGCCGTGTTCTGTGAGCCAAGCGCCTCGCCGAGGATCGCCGCGGTGCCGTAGCCCACGTCCTTTAGCACCAGCTCGCGGAGCGTAGCGTTGCGCACGAGCCCTTGCGCCAGTGCCAAGCCTCCTTCCTCGCCGATCTTGCCGCCCCATAGCGCCATCGTGTGGAGGCGCGAGTGCTTGAACCGCAGCGCGACGCCCATCGCCGCCGCTGCGGCGTCGCCGGCGCCGCAGTACGTCACGTCGAGCTCCTCGAGCGTCGCGTTGCTCTGCAGGCTCTTGGCCAACGCCTGCGACCCCGGCGTCGCCAATGCTTGGGTTGCGGCTGAGGTCGACCCGACGCAGCGCAGAGCGCTCGCAACCCAGCGCCCGGCCCACGGCAGCTGCGCAGGCGGCGGTCAAGCCGCTAGCGCAGAGGTCGAGCTCTCGCAGCACGCCGTTGCGCTCCAAGCCAGCGACGAGCTCCAGGCCAGCGTCCGCGCCGAGCATGCCGTCAATGCGGAGCACCTCCAGCGGCACGAGCTCCTCGCGGAGCAGAGTGCGCAGCAGTGCGGCAGCGGGCACCGCGCTGCCGGGCGCACTTGACGCGCACGTCGAGGTGCCGCAGCGTGCGGTTGCCTTGCAGGTGCGCGAAGAGCTCCTCGGGCGCGCCGACATTGACCTGGTAGCGCAGCGTGAGCTTGCGAAGCGCGCACGAGCGCAAGGCCAGGCCGAGTGCCGTCGCGTGCCGTCGGCTAATGCCGTACGTGCCGCCCGAGAGCGCCAGCTCGTGCAGCGTGTGGTTGCTCTGCAGGCCAACGAACAAGGCCATGATGTCCTCCTCGTCCCGTTCGTCTTCGCCCACCTCGAGCTTTAGCGCGCGCCAAACGCCATTATTGCGCCGCAACGCGCCGCCAAGCGCGCGAAAGTGCACCGGCCACGGCTGCCGCAGCTCCACGCGGCTGGCCGCGTCTTGTGTTGCCAGCGCGCTCGTAAGCCTCGCCTCCACCACTCCCTCGTCCACTTCCTCCTCGTCGAGGCCAACGATCCCGAGAGCGTGCGCGAAGAGCTCGGGCTTGGTCACCGCGAGGGTCGCCTCTGCTCCTCTGCCGCCGGCGTTGGCGTCGTCGTCGATCCCACTGGAGGCGGCATGGGACCGGCCGTTTCGGAGATGGAGAATGGCTCGTCGCTGGGCGCAGCGGCCTGCGCCGCTCTGGCCGTGCCACGACCGCGAGCCGCAGCCGTCAAAGCCAGTCCATCGCCTGCTCGCCATTTCCCAATCATCACGCCTTTACTCTGTGCTTTATAGATGTCAACGTCGGCATCACTGTCATCAAAACATTTCTCCCTTGGTGTAATGGTAGCACAACAGACTCTGACTCTGTAGACATAGGTTCGATTCCTGTAGGGAGATTCATCATTGTTTTTTTTTTTCCTCAACAAGTTTTTCGGCACTTGGCTTTGTCGACGGTGGCTGCATGCAGCAGCAGCACATGGCGTTCGTTGGCAAGAGTGGCACCAGCGCTGCGCTTGGCGCTACAACCGGTGGCGATAAGCCGCTGCCGGCGCGCAAGCTCTGGCTGATGAACGGAAAGGAAAAAAAAAAAAACTAGTTCTCGTACCGGGAATTGAACCCGGATCTCCTCGGTGAGAGCGAGGTATCCTAACCATTGGACTATACGAGATGTGCACCTTAGAACTCCCTAACACATAATAACACTGACAAAGCGGACGTCAAGCGAATGCGATCAGGACGTTGCGAAAGGTCGACGACCTGAACGCAGACTGCGCAGACGCAAGGAGAAAAGGTCAACGATTTTTGCGGGAGGCGGTGACAGGTGGTGCACGGGCGCGGCAGAGGGCCCTTGCGGACTGCCTCTGGTGCGCGTCAAGGACCTCCTCGCTCGCCTTCATCTGTCCACTGAGCGCCCTCTCTGCCCTTTCGGGAGCGAGCGAACACGAAAGAGATGACCCCACTGCCGAGCAGCAGCAACAGCACTGGGGCCCGATCGCGGGCGCGCTCGCACTCGCACTCGAGCGCAGCAAATCTCGCTGGCGAACAGCACGACCCGGAGATGGCGTCGCTCAATCACCAGCACCACCACGGGCAGGCAGGCAACGCGGGCAGTAGCGGCTTGGGCGGAACCGGCTCGCCTGGCAGCGCCAACGCGCAGCACCTCAAGTACCACCACCGGCGTGCTGCGTTGCTGCGGCACGCCAGCGGCACTCGCTGCCGTCGTGACGCTGCTGACGCTGTGGCGCTCGTACTGGTCGCCACGCTCACACGTACTCGGTCACGCAGCTGTCCACCGGAGAGTCCGCCGTCAAGATCGTCGCTCCGCCGCCCAAGCGACTCAACGCCGACTTGTTGACGTCCGACAACAAGGCCGCTGCCGGCCAGCCAGAAGAGCTAGGCGATGACGAAGAGGTGCCGCCAGTGCCCGTCGCCGTTGGCGCTGAACCCGTAGTTGAACTTCCGCGGGTGGACTCGATGCACATCAAGCTGCTGGAGACGGTGGAACGCGCAAGACGCACGCACGTCAAGCCCTACCGCAAGGGGCCGCCCTCCTCCTCGTCATTCAAGGATAACCACCTGCTGACGGTACTCGTCATGTCCCGCCGCGACGCGTTCCAGAACCGGCAGGCGATCCGCGAGGCGTGGGGCAGCGAGGTGCGGGCATTCGGCTTTACGCTGCGGTTTGTGGTGGGCGAGCGGTGGTGCCAGTATCCAGAGGACCTGCAAGCGTTCGGACACCCCTGCGAGCTGATCAGCTCGCCGCCCAGCGACCACGTCCGACGCACGCGGCGAGCGGACAAGTACGAGCGCGCGGTGCAGCAAGAGATCTGGGCCGAGCAGGGCATGCACGGGGACATGCTGGTGCTAAAGGGGCTGACCGACTCGTACGGTGGCCTGGCCAACAAGACCGTGCAGGCCCTGGTGACCGCGGCGCTCGAGCTGGGAAGCAAGCCCGAATGGATCCTCAAGGTGGACGACGACGCCGCTGCGTCCGTCGCGACTGCTGGCCGCCTTGCTGGAGCTGGAGGGCCCGCGCAACAGCACGCGCATGCGCATCATGGGCGACATGCGAGAGAATGTGGACGTGATGCGCGAGGGCAAGTGGGCCGAGTTCAAGTTCAAGCCGAACAAGTACCCGACATATCCGCAGGGCGCCTCTGGGTACCTCGTGGAGCGCGACTTTGCTGAGGCATTGGCGCCGTTCCGCAACACGGTCCCGCTTTACACGTGCGAGGACGCCGCCATCGGCATGTGGGTGCTCGACCTCAACTGGACGTGACCTCGTGCTTGACACGCGCTTCCAGACCTTTTGTCACATCAACTGCTGCATGCGCGTGGTCAGGAACGCGCCCAAGGTCGCCTTGGACCCCGACCCGACCAAGCGCGACCGCAGGCCCTTTACCGGCACCGAGTACGAGCCCAACAAGCGCGCGCCCACGCAGCAGCCCACCGTCGTCGGTGGTACCAAGGCGCCCACCTATGCGGACGACCCCGACCTGCACCCGGACATGCCGCCGGCCTCGAGTGGGTTTGGAACGTCGAGAGATTTACGGTGCGCCCGACCACATCAACACCATCGTCTACGGTCACCGGTACACGCCCGTGCAGCTTTCAAAGTGCACCAAAGGCTTGCAGAGGGCAGAGTACATTTGGGACCACCGCCACGACTGATGATACGAATGCGACTGCTGCGCTATCTCTCGCTCTATGTGTCGGCCAACGACGGCGCTGTGCCGTACTACGCCTTTAGTCAAACGCACCGTACCCGATAGCTGGTCGTTCATCGTTCCCAATCTCCATGATCTTGGCTGCGCTGGCGGCGGCAGTGCGAAACTCACGGCTTTCCGAGCTGGGAGAGTCGGCACGCTCATGCTCTGTCGTCGAGAGGGCGGTCTGTTCTCTTTGTACCCCGGCTGCCCCCAGTGTGGAATGAGGGGTTCTCATGCACGAACCAGCGAGTGACATTTGCACAGCCACGCTCTGGCAAGCGGGCCAAGCGGAGGCGGAGCTCCGCCTGTCGCTGCCTGTCGCACGGTTTTCTCATGGGTGGGTGCGGAGTCTGTGCCGCGTTTTCCAGCGCGTGGCGACTGCTCTTTGGGTGCACATGCACATGTCAACAACTCGCGCCAGCTCGGCGAAGCAGTCGCGATCGGGAAGGGACGGAGGTGACTCTTTTGCAGACGCAAAGCACAGGCCAGCGCTTGCTTTGCATCAATCAGCCAGGAGCAAGCCGCCGCCGGTACCGGTACGTACCGTACCTGCACAAACACCTGCACACATCGCCCGTTCTTGTTCAGGTTTCTCCGCGTCATCGATCGATCACAGTCAACAAGCGTTCGGAAAAAAAGGACCCCGAAAAAGAAGCCAGAGGAGACAAACACGTGGCACACGCGATGGAATGACCTTGCCCAGTCATTCCCCACGACATCTCCAGTCCCAGTTTGCTCGCCAAAACGCGCATCAGGCGCGGCGGCCGCAAGGGTCGCGGGCGGCGAGAGAGAGAGAGAGAGAGAGAGAGAGAGAGCCGCGACGCGCCGTCGCTTGGCCACTCACTCGGGCAGCGAAACGAGCGCTCACGCTCACATAGAGCCTTCCTCGGCCGGTGGACCGCGTTACAGGTCGACACGACGACGGTCGTACGCAGGAGCAGCGTCAACGGCGCCGCCGGACTCGTGTCCAGCGGCGCCGCGAACGGCGCAAACGGCGGAGATGGAGGACCAGCTGGCGGTGGAGGAAGTGGAAGTACAGCGAGCGCGGAGGGCGGTAATGCACCGAGCAGCAAGCGGCGAATGGCAAAGCAGCAGCAGCGGCGGAACTGGCGGGGGTGGCCGCTCGTGCGCCTGGGGCTTTACGTGACCTTGCTGGGTGGCGTCGTTGCAGGCGGTGGCCACGCAGTGCATGCTGTTCCGTGACGACGCGCTGGACACGACCTTTGTTGGCTTGAGCCTTCGCGCGGGCAAGTCGCTCAGCGTGAGCATGCGCACGAATCGGCACCTGTCTACCGTAGCAGCGACCATAGAGGAGGCGCAGCAGCAGCAGCAGCAGCAGCAGCAGCAGCCGAAGGACACGCCGCTGGCCGTGCTGATCATCACACGCCGCAACGCCCGCGAGCGGCGGCAGGTGCTGCGCGACAGTTGGGTCAAGGAGCTGCAGCGCCTGGACGTTCCGTACAGATTTGTGGTGGGGGAGTGGTGCGACCTGCCGTCCGCGCTGCAAGCGTCGGGGTTTACGTGCCAGCTCAAGAACGACCATGGTATGCGGGACGCCGACCTTCGCGCCCAGCAGCGCGCCATCAGCGCCGAGGAGGACCGCACGACGCTGGCGCTCGAGGACGAGCAGATGCGCTACGGCGACCTGATGGTGCTCGAGGGCGTGGTCGACTCGTATGGCGGACTCGCCAACAAGACGCTGCAGAGTCTGGCGGAGGCCGTCACGACGCTGCGTCCGTCGCCGCGATGGGTCTTCAAGACCGACGACGACGTGGTTTTGCGAGGCGAGGCGCTGCTCGACTTTGTGCTCGACATGGAGGCTCGCGACAGGGGCAAGGGTAAAGCCATCGCAAGCACGAGCGAGATCGTAAAGAACGCGAGGGCGGCCGCCGCGGCGGTGGCCGGAATGGACAAGAACAGCACCAAGCCAGAGGGTCCAGTGCGACGCGTGGTGGGCGCTATCGCCACCAACGTGCCGGTGCTGAGCGAGGCAAGTGGGCCGAGTTCAACTACCCAAAGCGCACGTACCCTGCCTACCCTCGCGGCGGTGCAGGGTACCTGCTCTCACGGGAGGCCGCCCGCACGCGGCCAGGCACAGGTACGTGCTGCCGAGCTACACGTGCGAGGACGCGGCCATCGGCATCTGGTTCGAGTCCATCAAGACGCCCGTGGAGATGGGGACACGGACCGCATGGACGTGAGCTGCTTTGCGGACTGTTGCGAGGCCATGGTGCGCGCGGCGCAGGCGGCGGCGCAGTCGCCGGCGCCCGAGGAGGCCTTCTTGGCGTCCATGACCGCCTGGCGCAAGCGCATGATCGCCGATCTCGACAGCGGCAAGTGGTTCAAGGAGCACGCCCTGCGGGCGCAGCCGGGCAACGCGGACATCAAGCGCTGGGAGCGGACAGGTGTAACTGTACGACTCGGTGCGCTGGGGCGGCTTTGGCGGCCTGCAGACCATCCTCTTTGGCGAGGGCTACTCGGGATCGCAGATACGCAACTGCACGCGCGACCTGCCGCGCCACGGCGCTGTACGAGCGCGCGCTCAAGCTTCAGGAAGGTTCAATCAGCTAGATCTAGAGCATCGAGCCACGTACGTGCCATGCGCGACCCTGACTGGGCGACCAACCTGTGAGATCAACCAACATCAATTCTTTCACGCCGCCGATGCCGCGTCCGTGCCGTCAGTCAGTCAGTCAGCATTCATTGACTTTCAAGAAAGCCAGGGTGACACATCTCGTGGACGGCCGCCGTCTCACGCAGGCTGCTCGCTGCGCTCAGGCAGGGAGGTCGAGCTCGGCCAAGCGATAGCCAGCTCTCTCCCACCCCACATGTTCGTTTGTGCTGCTCATGAGGAAAGAAAAAAAATGACCAAAAAAAACGACCCGCTCGCTGCCGGTGAACGCGGGAGCGCAGGTCGCCTTCTTCGCCGCCCGCCGCCCGCCCGCCGCGCTGGAGCTCCTCGCTCGCCTTGCGGTCGCCCAACGCTCGGACGCTGCTCCTTCGCTCGCACTGCGTGGTTATGCTAGAGCGATCGCGATGTGCATCGGCGCCACCCGCGCCGGATCGCAGGCAAGCGGCGGCAGATGCTCGGTGTCCAAGCAAGATGCTGGACGCGTTGGTGACCGCTAGACGACCGCGTTACTCGCGGGCTCGTGCATGGCCCGTCATTCTGTGTCTTCTCGCCCTCGGGACGCTCAGCTGGCGACTGGTACTAGACCGCGCCACCGACCAGCCCGAGGCCGCCGCTCCAGCCGCTCTTACAGCCGCTCTTACAGCGGCGTCAGCAGCGCCTCCAGCAGCTCCTCGGCCTGCAGCAGATCCTCCAGGTCGGTCGCCCGACGCGCTTGTCGTCCTGATCATCACGCGCCGCAACGCCCGAGCGCGGCGCCAAGTGCTGCGGCAGACGTGGGCAGGCGAGCTAGGCACGCTGGGCGTCTCGTACCGCTTCGTGGTCGGCGGCGCGTGGTGTGACCTGCCAGGAGCTGCAAGCGCCGGGGCATACCTGTCGACTGCGACGACCGCACGGGCAGAGCCGCAAGGAGCTCAGTGCCAAGCGCAAGGCGCGCCGCGACGAGGAGGCGCGGCTGACGAGTGCGCTGGAAGACGAGCAAGCTCGGTTTGGCGATCTCTTGGTGCTGAGGGCGTGGTGGACTCGTACGGTGGCCTGGCCAACAAGACGTTGCAAGCCCTTGCGGAGACGGCAGAGCAGGAGCGCCGCGGTGGATCTTCAAGGTGGACGACGATATTGTCCTGCGCCCGCAGGCGCTGTGCGACATGGTGGCCAAGATCGAGCTGCAGCTGACCTCCTCCTCCTCCTCCTCCTCCTCCTCCTCGGCTCGGCCGTCGTCGTCTGCGAGTGCAAGCGCAGGGCTGGGGCGCGTCGTGGTGGGCGACATCGCCACCGGCGTGCCGGTGCTCACGAGCGGCAAGTGGGCCGAGTTCAAGTACCGGCGACGCACCTACCCAGCGTACCCGCGCGGCGGCGCCGGCTACCTGGTAAGCCTGCAGGCAGCGTTGGCTCTCGCTGCGCACCGATACGCGCTGCCGAGCTACACGTGCGAGGACGCCGCCATCGGCATCTGGTTTGAGTCCATCAACACGCACGTGCGCATGGTCAAGTCGCCTCTGCTAGACGTGAGCTGCTTTGCCGACTGCTGCTCTGCCGTCGCCGCTGCAGCGCAAGCGGCCGTCAAGGACGCCGCGATGCTCGGCGAGTCGCCGCACGCTGCCTTTGAGCGCAGCATGTCGCGATGGCGGCGGCGCTTCAAGTCGCGGCTGCAGCGCGGCGTGTGGTTCGAGCAGCAGGACGCCCTGCGCGCGCTGCCTGGCAACGCGGACATCAAGCACTGGGAGAGCTCGCAGTGGTATCTGCAAGACGCCATCACGTGGGGAGGTCGAGCTGGCATGGACACGGTGCTTCGGCGAGGGATTCGCGGACGCGCAGATACGCAACTGCAGTGCCGCCATCAAGGCCGTAGAGACGCCGTGGGGACTCGCAGCTGCGCACTGGGCCGACATGGAGGCGCAGCGATCGCGAGCGGGGCCTGGCCAGGACACGGGCAGCTTTGCGAGCTCGATAAGCGTGCCGCAGCTCAACTTTGGCAGCAGCAGCAGCAAGAGCAGCAGCAGCAAGAGCAGCACGGCTGTCGGTGGCGTGGAGAGTCTCACTTGGCTTGCAGATAGCAGCGACGAGGAGGCGCTGGATCCTGACGAGGAGGTGGAGCTGGACGAGGACGAGCTGCTGGACGAGGTGGAGCGCGAGGAGGCTGCTGCTCGTGGCGAGCCTGTTGCTGGTCGTCACTGGGCCGAGTCGTCCATCTCCAGGTAATTAGTAACCAACCCCCGGTCATTGCCCAGACCTCTCCACGTCATTGCAATGACCTCCCTGAACGACCAGACGACGCGGCGGGGCGCATGGCGGTCCCGCCGCGCAACGGGCGCCAGTCGCCGCCGCAGCCGCCGACGTTCACGCGGGCCCCCGCCTTCGCCGACCAGCCAGCCGCCCGCGGAGCTGCGCACCACCACGATTATGGCATTTGGAGGAGGGCATGGGCTTGACCCAGCCAGCAGCTCGGCACGCAGCGATCGTGAACGGCGCCGTAGCCGCCACGTTACGCGTCTTCTGTCGCTCGCTCACCTCCCTGCTTTTCGCTCTCGCATCCCTGCGCAAGACCGCGCGCGGGCGCGCCACAGCCTTGGCGCTGCTGCTGATCTCGGGCCTCGTGCTCCTCCTCACGCACCACCGCAGCAGCAGCAGCAGCAGCAGCAGCAGCAGCAGCAGCAGCAGCAGCAGCACAGACGTCAAGGCCAGACACGGACATCTTTCGGCGTTCGACGACACGTGGTGGCTTGACGCCGGCAGGTCAGCGCCTGACGCGGCGGTGGTAGTCGTGGTGACCACGCGACGGTCGTCCGCCGTGCGGCGGCGAGTGCTGCGCGAGACGTGGGTGGGCGACCTGCGCGACTTGGGCGTTCGGCACCTGTTCGCAGTGGCGGCGCAGTGGTGCGACCTGCCGCCGGAGGCGCAGCGGCAAGGCTTTGCGTGCCAGCCAGCCAGCAAGGGCGTCGGCAAGGGCGTCGACAAGGCCAGAGCGGCTCGGCAGGCGGAGGAGGTGCGCACGACGCTTGCGTTGGAGGACGAGCAGCTGCGCTTTGGCGATCTGTTGCTGCTGGATGGCGTCGTGGACTCGGACGGGGGCCGCGCCAATATGACGCTGCAGGCGGTCGCGGAGGTTGCGGCGCAGCTGCGGCCGAGGTGGGTGTTCAAGGTCGAGGACGATGTCGTCGTGCAAGCGCAAGCGCTGCGCAAGTTGGTGGCGCAGCTCGAGGGCGGGCCACCGTCGTCGTCGTCGTCGTCCACCCGTGGACCTGGCGTAGCCAAAGAGGGTGTGGGGAGCGTAGTGGTGGGTGACATCGCAACCGACGTGGCCGTGGCGACGAGTGGCAAGTCGGCCGAGTCCAAGTACCCGCACGCCCACTACCCGGCGTTCCCGCGAGGCGGTGCCGGGTTTCTGATGAGCCTGGAGGCCGCCGAGGCGCTCCGCTCGCACCGATACTCTCTGCCGAGCTACTCGCGCGAAGACGCCGCCGTGGGCATCTGGTTCCAGTCCATGGGTGCGCAGGTGACCATGCTGCACTCGCCGCTGCTAGACGGCAGCTGCCTGGCGGAGTGCTGCCAGGCCGTGGTTCGCGCGCAGCTGGCGGCCGCGCGCAGCTGGTGGCCAGGCGCCACATTTGCGGTGCGCATGGCGTCGTGGCGGCGGCGACACGCGGCCAGCGCCGAGTCGGGCGAATATTTTGCGCTGCAAGAGCAGCTGCGCGACCGCACGGGGCTGGCGGACATCAACATGTGGCGCGATGACCGCCAATACGTGCGCGACGTCCGCTGCTTGGCGGCCACTCGGGCGTGGACACGGTCGTCTTTGGCAAGGGGTTTGCCGCCGAGCAGATCCGCGCGTGCAGCGTCACCTTGGCTGCCGCCAATGCCGCCAAGGCGCGCGAGACGGCGTATCGCGCCACGTGGGTCTTTTGGGTGCTAAACCGCGTCGCGCCGCCACTGCTCGCGGTGCCGGCTCTGCGTGCGGCGGTCGCGTGGAGGCGCAAGGGGCGCGCGAGGCGAGCGTTTCAAGTCGCGTGGCCTGCGCGGCTAGGGCGCGCGCGGCGTGCGCACCACGTGCACGGCAGGTAGGTGCTCCAAGCCACTCTCTCTCGTTCTCTGCCGTAGATCGAGCCGCGCTCGACAGGAGCCAAAAGCCCCACCACGGCCAGGCGCGGACTCGTCAAGCGGCGCAATCAGCTCGGCGTCTCACGGACAGCAAAAGAGCACTGAGCGCCTGCAACAGCTGAGGGCGGCTTCGCAGCGGTCGCCGCCAAGGCCAAGCCGACGCTGGAGGTCCAGGCCAGCTCAAGAGAGCTGCCCGTTGCGGTCATGACACACGTCAGCCAGATGTCAGTGCCACGTCATTTGCCATCATGCGTCACGTCAGTCATCTGACGTCAGATGACACGTTAACGCCCTTCGGAATCAAAGCCAAGTGTGCATTATGCAAAATCCCTCAGTGCCCCCCAGTGGCAAGTCGCGGCGACGTCGCCGCGGATGATGTCGGCGGCAGGAAGGTCAGATATGACTGAGAATCCACTGACTGGACGGGTGCAGTTTAGACGTTTGGCAGACTTGCGATCAGAGGCGAGGGAAAGTCAGAGGTCGACCACATCACAGCGACAGGGTGTTGCCTCGGACCATCGAGCAGCAGCAGCAGCAGCAGCAGCACCAGCAGCTCAGCAGCTCCAGCACCAGCAGAGGCGCCCAGCCATCGTCTCCAGTCCATCGTCTCCGCGGAGGAGCACGCCCTCCTTGCGAGGCACAATGTCCAGAATTCGGAGCAATCCGCGCTCGGCCGGCGCAGCAGCGGCAGCACAAGCAAGCGCACGAGCAGGCGCAGAAGAATGCGTGCCACCAACGCGCCCCTCGCGGTCTCGTTCCGTCCCCCTGGTGCGACTGGTGTGCTTGGCCGCGCTCGCCGTTGCCGCCATGCAGACGGTCGCCGCGTGGTCGCAGCACCGCGGACACAGCGCGGCGGCGGCGGCGGCGGCGGAGGCGGCGGCGGCGCCCGCCTCCGCGTCCGCTCGGCGGAGCCCGAATCCGCGTCGCTCGCGGTGCTTATCATGACGCGGCGCGACGCCGCCGAACGGCGGCAGGCGCTGCGCGAGACGTGGGTGGGAGCGCTGCAAGGCTTGGGCGTGGTCCACCGCTTCGTGGTGGGCGCAGAGTGGTGCCCTGCCCCCAGCGATGCAAGCGCACGCCTCCGCGTGCAGCCTGGCGAGGGACAACGCGACCAAGGCCATGAGCGAGGCGGAGATCGCTGCCGCGAGAGAGAGCGTCACGCGTCGCGAGCGCAACGTGGCCCGGTCGATCGAGCGCGAGCAAGAGCGCTACGGCGACCTCATGGTGCTGGACGGCGTTGTCGACTCGTACGGCGGTCTGGCCAACAAGACCCTGCAGGCGATCGCGGAGGGCGTCACCGCGCTCGAGCCCGCGTTGGCTGTTCAAGACGGACGACGACGTCGTGGTGCGCCCCGCGGCGCTGCGGGCGCTGGTGTCGCGTCTGGACGCCAAGGCGGCGAGCACGATGACGGTCTTTGGCCACATCGCGCGTCACGTTCCCGTGCGCAACTACGGCAAGTGGGCCGAGTTCAAGTACCCGAACGCGACCTACCCGGCGTACCCTCGCGGCGGCTCGGGGTACTTTGTGGGCCGCGACGCTGCCCTCGCGCTTGCTAGAGAGCGCTACACCCTGCCCAGCTACACGTGCGAGGACGCCGCCGTGGGCATATGGGCCGAGAGCTTGCCCGAGACGGTGGCTATGCGCGAAGTGCAGGCCTTGGACGTCAGCTGCATCGCCGACTGCTGCGCGGCGGTCGCTGAGGCGGCGCACGCCGCGGCCGAGGCGCTCGTGTGGCCGCGACGCACCTTTTCGGCGCACTTGCGGCGCTGGCGCCAAAGGCTCATCCGCGAGATTCGCTCGGGCGTCTGGTTTGAGCGCCAGGAGCAGCTCAGGGCGCTGCCCGGCAACGGCGACATGCGGCGCTGGACGCGGACAATCGGTGGTACCTGGACGACGCCGTGAAGTATGGCGGCTGGAGCGGCATGGACACCGTGCTGTTCGGGAGGGCTACTCTGCGGCGGAGATACGCAATTGCACGCGCGCGCTCGCCACGGCGGAAAAGGACTGGGACCTCGCCTTGGAGATCGAAAACTCCCCCTTTGCCAGGGCCGTCAACGGGTCGCTGCTGTTAACCATCGCCGCCGCGATGCTCGCCATCGCCTCGCGGCTCGTGCGAGCGTTCACTTCCCCGGGCTCTGATTCCGCATGGAACTACTCGCCCCTGAGCTCGAAGCTAAAGCAAGAGCAAGAGCTAGTAGAGCTTGCCAGCAGGAAAGCCTTTGTGGCACTAGCGCCGAGCCTCGGCCAGTGCTGCAGCGCCGCTAGCGATGTCTATCAATCAATCAACCAACTGTGTATTCAAATAGGCGAGAGAACCCAGCCAGCCAGCCAGCCAGCCCCAGCCAGCCACCAGCCACCCAGCCAGCCACCCAGCCAGCCACCCAGCCCCCCCCCAGAGTTCGTGGCGGGCTCTCGCAGAGTGGCGACGCAGTTATAGTCCGCGACCGCACCCTCTTCTCGGCCTAGGCTGGCGCGCGCACGCTCCGGCGACTCGAAGTTCACGTCAGGCGACGGCGGCACGCATAGTTTGCTGGCCCGACCGGTACCACCGTTTCTTGATCGGCCTGATTGTCCGTACCGTTCATCAATAGCGACAGCGGACTCGAAGTCCGGCACGGCGCGGACTCGGGGTCCGGCACGGCGCGGAGTCCGTCGGTATCTGCCGGTGCCGCGGCGCTAAACCCTCTGCTTTGAGTGTTCAGCCGCAGCAGGACAGCGCGCGGCGCGGACTCGGTACCCGTTTCTTGATCGGCCTGATTCCGTACCGTTCATCAATAGCGACAGCGGACTCGAAGTCCGGCACGGCGCGGACTCGGGGTCCGGCACGGCGCGGAGTCCGTCGGTATCTGCCGGTGCCGCGGCGCTAAACCCTCTGCTTTGAGTGTTTCAGCCGCAGCAGGACAGCGCGGCGCGGCGGACTCGGTACCCGTTTCTTGATCGGCCTGATTCCGTACCGTTCATCAATAGCGACAGCGGACTCGAAGTCCGGCACGGCGCGGACTCGGGTCCGGCACGGCGCGGAGTCCGTCGTATCTGCCGGTGCCGCGGCGCTAAACCCTCTGCTTTGAGTGTTCACCGCAGCAGGACAGCGCGCGCGGCGTTCTGTCCGTTGAAGTGAGAGCCGCGCTCAGCCTTGCGCTCAGCTTTCCGGTGAGCGGCCCGTCTCTCCTGTCCGAAAATAGCATTGGTCCGAGCAACCAGCCCCGTGGCGTGGTGGAATGAAAGCGCAACGGACCGCCGTGCTGGAGCAAGTCTAAATGGCCGCGGCCGGCCAGGCGCGGAGTTTGATTCTCGCGTCCAAAACGGCCATGGGGCCTCACCCGCAAAGGGCTTTAGACCGTGCTCTGCCTAAACATAGTCGCAAGCCCTTGGCAAGCAGCAGCATCAGCAGCAGCAGCACAGCAGACCCCGATCATTCTCGAGCAGGGAGCGAGGCACGCGAGCGCGCAGAGCAAACCCCACCTCACGGAGCAGACAAGAAGCCGCGGCCAAATCTTGTAGTACGATGAAAGGAGGACTACTGGGAGCTACTCTACTAGGCACGCTCGCGACGGCTTGTCTACCGCAGTACGCTCATGGGCTCGAAACGTACACCTACATGGGCGCCGGGGAGTGCGCTTCTCAACCTGGCCACATGAACCGCTATGACTACGCGTACTACTATCTCGCGGAGTACGGGACTCCGGAGGCATGCCAAGCATTCTGTTCAACGTGGTCTAACTGCATTGGCGTCACCAAACACTCCGCTACAATAACATGTATACTACTGTTCGAGGATGGCAAATTGCAACCTGATGAACATGTGCACGCAGCCGCTACGAGCGAGAGCTTTGCCGGAAAATGTGAGGTAACGACGGTAGATACAAGTGGTAGTGGGTGGCTTTGCTACAAACGAGACAGCGCGGTAAACCTCTGCCCGCCGACGGAGGCACCGACAAAGGCACCGACAACGGCATCGACAACGGCACCGACAAAGGCACCGACAAAGGCACCGACAAAAGCACCGACAGAGGCACCGACAGAGGCACCGACAACAATGGCGCCCACGACCTTGCCCACAGCATCGCCCACGCCGTTTGGCTTTTGCACGGACGCGCGCGTGGTCCTCGCCTTTGACGTCAGCGCCTCGCCCGACGCGCTCCAGGCGCAGAAGGACACCGCCAAGGCACTGCTTGACACGATGTACATCGACCCGGACTATGGCGCGCGCGCGGGCTTGGTCTTGGTCGGAACTGCCGCTCAGCAGACACTCACGCTCGTGCCCAGCGATGGCATCAGCAAGATGGAGAACGGCAAGCTGCCGGCAACGCCAACTTCATCGGCAAGCAGCTCACCAACTACCTGGGCGCGCTCTCTGGCGCGCAGGGCTGGACAGATCTCAGCACCTTGCTCGACCATCAGGTCGGCGGCATCGCCAAGGACCTCGATGGCCTGCCCGAGGACAACCCGGTCATCGTGCTGTTCACGGAGGGCCTGCGGAACACGCGCCCGATGGCACGCTCGAGGCCATGTGCGAGGCGCGCGAGAAGCTCGCAACAAGCGGCCCGACGTCACCGTGGCGTGCTACCAGTCCAGCGAGGCCGAGGAGCTCTCGCCGCTCGCGGACTGCGTGTGCGACGTGGCCTGGCTGCGTGGCGCCAAGACCAAGGGCGAGACCGCGGACGAGTACGCGCTGCAGATGCGCAACGCCGTGTGCGACCCTGTCATCAAGCAAGTCAACCCATGCCTCGCCATCAACGCCGATGACAAGCTGAGCGACGAGGAGCGGCCCCGACCACTGCAAGCGTGTCAAGCGCAACTACCGCGGCCTCAAGACCCGCAAGAACGATGTCGAGCAGGCGCTCGTGCGCGAGCACTGCTTTTGGGACGCGGAAAAGGAGCTGTGCGACGCGCTGCCGCGCTTTGCCAACCTGTACGTTGCGCCCAAGGACGGCAACTGCTGGGGGTTCAACCGCCGCAAGTGCCAGAAGAAGGAAGGCACCTGCCTCTGGGGCGTCATCGAGGACAGCAACGGCGTCGAGGTGTGCTACCCGGACCCTGAAAGCGAGGAGACCTCCAACAAGTGCAGCAAGCTGGCCAAGGGCAAGTGCAAGAAGAAGAGCGACGTCTGCGAGTGGAAGACCGGCAAGAGCAAGGGCTGCCACGAGAAGAAGAAACAGGACTCTGGTGGCTCGGCCTGCACTGGCCTCACCAAGAAGAACAAGTGCAAGAAGGACGACACCTGCGAGTGGCGCCTGGACGAGGGCACGAACAAGAAGGCTTGCTTCGAGAAGGCCGGCGGCCGTGACACCGTCTGCGACGGCCTGCGCAAGAAGGAGTGCAAGCAGCAGCCGGACGACGTCTGCAAGTGGGGCAAGTACCTCGGCAGCGGCCTCAAGGAGGGGGACAAGCGCTGCCACGCCGTCAAGGCCGGTCCCACTGCCGCCGCCGATCCGTGCGCCAGCCTCAACCGTCGCGAGTGCAGGAGCGCGCCCGACTGCGTGCTGTTCTTCGCCGACCGCGGCATCACCTGCCAGACCACGCCGTAGATAAAATAGAACACCAACCTCGACAGCAACCGGTCCGCAATCCTCCTGTCTTTGACATGTGGGTCAGCGCTGCGGCGTCAGCGCAGCGCCGCCAGCGTAGACCATGATCTCGTTCCTCGAGGAAGGGCCGAGTGGCAGGCGCAAGCGAGGCGGGGCGTCGCGGACGTTAGCGTTGCCGACGCCACATTCAGGAGAGGCACGGCGCGCGGAATCGTACTTCACTCTCCGGCAAGCGCGACTTGACGACGACGACGACGACGACGACGATCTCGCTTGACGAGGGCGGCGGGTACGCATCGGGAGACCGTAGCAAAGGTCGAGAAGGACCAGGGTCAGGTCGAGCAGGACGGCAGCGGGTGGACTCGCGGACGGAGCGGCAAAGGACAGAGCACGTCCCGCTCGCAAGCTCAGGTCTTCTTCCGGAAAACAACACGCGATCGAGTCTGAATAACCACCAACGGATCTTTACGGTCCGTTGAGAACGCTTTCCGCGCCGCATTGCTGCCTATTATGCCTGGGCACGAACGAATCTCTCCGCACTGCTTGTCTGTCGTCACGATTGCGCCGCGCGAAGCGTCGCTAGCTAGCTCTAGGAGCCGGGCAACGCCCAGAGCCGTTGGACGAGGCTGGCGGCCAAGTCAAAAAAAAGAAAAGAAAGGGGAGAGGTGCCGAATCCTTTCGAGGACGACGATCGACCCGAATTCCGGGTTCGTGGCTCAGCAGCAGTTCAGCCGGCCGTCGAGAAGGATGGCGGACGCCATATCGCAGCGCACCTCGGTGGAGAGCAGCGGTCCCGTGCAGGTGGCCACGGTCGGCCATGACCTCGTCGAGTATATGCGGCTCTTGGTATCTCTGCTGCCGGCCATCACGGCAGCGGCAGCGCTCGTGGTTGGCGCGGTGTCGCTCGTGTCCAGTGCCTTTTGGGCGCGCGAAGTCGTGCACTCGGTCGTGCCGGCGGCCATGCTCGCGGTGGTGTGGCTCTCGCTCGGATGTGTAATGGCTTCCATGAGCCTCCTTGCGCATCCAGGAGACTATCGCCGCGCGTTTCTCGCCGTGGCGGTGATGTGCGTACTCAGCGCCACTTCGGTGACCGGCATTGGGCTGCTGCTGCCGGCACGAGCAGCGTCTCGTCTGGCAATACTCTACGCGCTGCTGCTGCTTCCCTTGCAGCTGGCGGCCACTACGTTCTGGTACATGCTAACTACGGGAAGGTCGTGGCCCTTCTCGCGCATCGGCCTGAGTTGGTGTGCAGGTAGTTGCGTAGCTATCGGCTATGCAGCTTGTATGGCTTATGGGGCGCTTGTTCGGCAAGACAACTCCAGCGCTGTGGCAGATGTTCTCATCAGCGGTGTGTTGTACCCCTTCTTTACGGCCGGCCTTGTGAGGCTCGTGTACGCTGACATCTTCGGATTGATGCTGGCGGAGTGTAATCCTTCAGCCACTCGACGCCACGTCGACAGTGTCGCGAAAGGCTTCTGTACGGGTGGCGACGAGATCGAAGACCAGTCCAGCTCTGGCTGCGACGGCGGCCGGCGTTGCAAGAGCCACGAATTCGGCGCCTTTGTGACTCTCGAGGCCCGGGTGCCAATGATGGGCCTCATCGGATGCTACAGCCGTCAGGTTTTCCACTCGTGCGGCGTGTGGGTGCAGCTGCGCATGGCTTCGCCGGTGGTGTTTGCGACGTCGTTAACGCTGTCCACGCTCCTGGAACTGCTCGGGACGTACGCGTATTTTCTTGCGTTGGGCAAGCAGAAGAGTTCGGCTGCAGTGGTGCCCATGAACGGCGTCAAAACGTCCACCATCCAAGCGGTCTCCGCGCAGGCCGCAGGGCAGCGGTCACTCGCTGTGGGTTGGCTTCCGGGCTTTTTTGCGCTTCTGGCTGGCCGCAAGGGCCGGGGGGGACTGGCGTGTGAGACTCAGCGCGCTCATTTACGCGGAGGAGGTGGGCGAGCGCGTGAACGTCACCGCGCTCGGCATCGCGATGGTGGCAGTCCAGGTGCTACTTCCAACAGTGCAAGAGCGGCCCGAGATGGACCCGGAGTTGGGCTTTGCGGTGGCCAAGTTCGCGGCCGTGGTCGTCGCCGAGATGGTGGAGGACCTCACGAAGAAGCGCATGCTGCGCGCGGCCTGCGCTAGCGAGGACGCGGCCGTCACCGCCAGGCTTGATGCGGTGCAGCGGACCATGACAACGGCGTCGACTGCTTCGTGGGCCGGCACGGCAAGCCTCTCCGTCGGCCCTCTCCTGGGCGTCTGCACCTTGTTCGTGAACTCGTGACGTTCTTTTGCCTCAGTAAGCCGGGCGCTAGTGAGCCCGAACAGAGTCAAACAAGCCAGCCTCGGCTTCAGTGATTCAGTCGGCTCGCGGACCAGCTCCTCGTGGACCTGCCACCACGCGTCCAGCCGGAGCAAAATATTTCGGCCAAGCTCGTCCCGATCTGGCGTCCAGTCCCACCAAGTGCGGCTGGGGCGCGACCGAGCTACGCAAGCCGAGTGCCAACTGGTTCCACGCGCTCCACTGCAAGCACGTCAACACCGCCACCGTGGCCCACAGTGGCCCACAACGCGGCCCTCTGCAAGCACCTCAACAAGCTGGGAGGCGCCGCTCGCACCGAAGTTTGGGTGAGCTACAACCTACGCGTCGACGTCCATGCTACCTTGCAAGCCCCTGCCAAGCCGGTCATCATTGATGTGGCTGCCGTGAACACCATCAGCGTTGTCACGGAGCGCTCTTTGCCAGCCGTCGCGAAAGCCGCGTGCAAGGCCAAGCATGACAAGTACGACGCCGCTCTCGGCTCCCACAACAAGCTCCTCGTCCCGGTCCTCCCTACTGCAGGTGGTACGGCCGGCGACTGGTCTAAACTCCGCTGCATCGTGCGCGACTACTCTATACCGGTGGCAGAGCCTGTGCTCCCTGGAGCCCCACTCGGCATCGAAGTGGGCGTTGGTGACTCTAGCTTGCTGTTAACCTCGCGACCAGTCTTGACTCGGCGTCAGTAATGTATATGCACAAGCCACCCACCCCTTGCCGGCCTTAGTGCGGCGGCCATGGCCGGCCGCCAGCTCTTCCTGGGGTCCTCGAGGTTGGCCACATTGCCTTGACCCTGGCCTTGATCCCCCTTCCTGTGACCATCGCCTCAACTTCGGCGGCGTCGCCCAAGCTCACACGTGCGCTCGAGCTCTCAATTGATCCCATGGCGGCGAACGCGCCTCTGCTACCTCAAGGTCCAGCGTCACACGAGACGGAGCGCATTGCGCGGCAACAGCGGGGAGCTGTCAATGTGCAGCGCAAGCGCGAGCAAGGCTCCTCCAGCGCTACGCCCCAAGCCGCCGCGGCGGGGGCCAACGCTCCATCCACCGACGCCACCCATCCGAGACGGGTAAGCACGTCCGTTGCCGCCACCACATTGCCCCCGAACCCATCCACGATGGCGCTCGGCACGCCGCCTGCCACGAGCGGCGTCGCCTCCACGCACAGCGCAAGCGTCACCAGACTGGCGCGATGCTCTCCCTCCACCTGAGCCTGTCGACCATGCGCAAGAGCACCGGCATTTGAGCGAGCCGATGGCGGCAGTTTGCTAGAGAGTCTGGCATGCGCAGACCGAGCAGCTCGCCAGCGCGCTGCTGCTTCTCGTGCTTGCTGCTGCCCGCCGCCTACTCGTGCGTCCGGAAGATAGTGTGCTTCTGCTCGAGGGTCTGGTGTCGCAGCAGAGACCGCTGCGTCGCCTGCGCAGCACCAGCTCGAAGAGCACCTCCATGCGCCCGTCTGGCAGCGACCCCTCCTGCCAGGGCTGCGCTCCCTCACTTGCCTCGTGCTAAAGGATGGCATCCGAAAAGGAGCTCATCCACGCAAGCGTCGGCGGACCCAGGCGAGCGCCGGCGCAGGCGACTGACAAGCCGCTGCATGGAGAAGGATCCTGCCCGCGGCAGCGCCATGGCGCTCAGCTGCAGCGACGTTCAACGCCCCTTGTGTCACCTCGAACAACCAAACCAGGCTCCTTGATAGCCTCGTTTGTCACAGTCAGGGCGGGAACTTGTACGTACGTACCAGTGCCGACCCTAATCCGGAAGGCTATGCTTAGCCTAAATAATACACGTGGTCAATATCAGATGTATCAGGAAACTACAGCTTAACACAATTCTAATGCACCATATCCGGTAATTGTTGCACTAGAATTGGCAAGCAGAGCAAGATCTTGCACCTGCTCGTGTGCAGGGCGTAAGGCATCAGAGAGAGTATGGGCCCACAGGCGGCCACAAGAGGTGGCACAGTAGCCCCTCGTCCACCGCCTTCGTCGCCTTCTGATCACATTCGGTCTCTATGGACTTGAGCTTTTGATAGGTTTTGAAGCAGTGAGATGGGTTCAGAGAGCCGTTGGTGTAATCAGATTCGGACGCTGGAAGTCACCACCAAGACACATCAAATCGACGTGGGCCTGGCTGCTGACTGGCTGTGAGTCAGCTCTTGTCAAAAGAAAGGTCAACATCATTCAAAACGAGACAATGAAACTCAATCACAGTGACGTGTCAGTCAGGTGAAACCTTTCTTCGCTTTGCGAGCTGCTCCTCGTGCGTCGTCGCCGCAAGTTTTGCGGCCTCCCGCTCCCCCGGTGTTGCGTTTCGCCAGGCCTCAACAGCGCTGGAGGACACGCCTATCTCCTTGAGCAAGTCGGTCTCGGGGCCGTCCTTGTTCGTCACCTCCGGCCTCGTTGCCAAGAACGCCATGCGATTCTCCAGGAGTTCCTGGCCTGGCATCTTGAAGGCAGATTTGAACATCTCGTATGCGGCATTGTCCTTGCCGCCCGATGTTGCCCGCTTCACGTCAGAGACAAAGCCCCTCATGAGGCCCACGTTTAGATGCAGTCCGAGGTGATAGTCAAAACGTGCAGCGATCAAGTGCACCGTCTTCTTGTCGAGCTGAATGGCTTTGCCGCCCTTGTCAGTCGCCTTGCCGCGTGCGAGGTTGGCGAGAGCGAGGTACGTTCGCACGAGCGGGCTCGTCTGCAGCGTCGTGTTGGTCTTCATCGCAATGGAGGTCGGCGTGTCCAGCCGACCCATCAGCTTGCTGGCAGAAGGCTGGACGGGCGTTTTAGATATCTGGGCCGCGTCGGCTGGATGAGGGGGGTGTTGCTGAAGCTGCTGTTCCTGCTCGGCGGCGTGTACTCAACGCGGTACTTGGGGAGCGGGAGACGCTGTGGTCGGCGTTTCGCTGGGCCGCCCTCGCGTTCTGCACGATCTCAAGCGCCGTGGAGGCATCGATGCACTGCTTCTTGAAATCCCGGTGCCCGCGACCAAGTCTTCCGCTGTCTTGAGGAACGCGAGCTCGTTCCGCATGCTCCGCTCGTACTTGGCCGGGCCGCGATCGGCCTCGTTAATTGCCTCGCTCAATTGGCGCTCCAATTCGCTCAATTGGCGCTCTAACTCGGCCTTGGCAGCCCTCATTTTGGCGTCAATCTCGGCCTTGGCCTCCTTCTTGCGCTGCTCCGCCTCCTCGACCTTTTGCGGCAAGCACCTCTCGATGGCCATGTTGATCACCTCTCGAGCGACTTGACTTGCGACTTGACGCTCTCCTGTACACGTGCAAGGTCATCGGGCGTCGCCACCTTGCAGAAGGAGAAGTTAGTGTCGAGGTTGCGCGGCCGCTGGCTGATGCTCGAAAACACCGAATCGAGCGACCCAGAACTCGGCCGGCTGCCGCTCGTGGGTGTCGACGCAGCGCGGCCTACTGGTGTTGCTGGAGCAGTCGTCGCCGCTGCGGGCGGGCCAGGAATGTGGCTGAGCTCGTCCGTCTCCTGTGATGCCATCAGCAAGTCCTCGTCACAGCCACTGGCGTGCACCGCCATCATCACACCCGCGGCTTCGCGCGGCTTGACGACGTCCGCGAGGTGCGCGTCACCCATCTTGATCATCGGGTTCAGTAGGTGAGGCTTACGCGAGAATGGACGCATGCCCGTCTTGAGGAGGCCTTTCTCGAGCCTGGACTTGCACTTCATCGTCTCGACCCACGCATGCGCGGCGTACTCGATGCGATGACTCCTCTTCAGCTTGCCAGTGAACTCACCGCCAGCCCGAAGCTTGGCAATTAAAGCACTCGACAGCCCTCCATTTTGCTCTTCCAGATGCCAAACTGCACCACGTCTGGTGGCTGGCACTGTGAGGTGGTGTTGGGCAGCCACACGAACATGTGCACGCCAAGGTCAGCGAGTTTGTTGAGCATCAGCGGGTCCTGCCGGCTTGTATGGCCGTCCACGAAGAGAAAGACCGGTTTGTCTGGGGACACGTCTGGGTACGTCCGGCGGATGATGGCGCTGTAGATCTCGAAGAAGTTGGCCTTGTTGACACTGCCGGTCTTGGACGCAAAGATGAGATCCCTGCTGTCAAAGTAGGGGTGCTTGTGAAACGTGTCGCCCATCTCGAAAGACGTGAGGCGTTCAGTGGCGACCTGGTTGAAGTGACGTCGCGCCTCGGAAGACACTTCGGTGCCACTGATGACCAGGGCCACTGCTGGGGAGCAGCAGTCGAGCGTCATGCCGCCGACAAGAGTGACGTGTGAGTCATCCTCGGAGACCGCCGAGTGCCGAGCCCGGCCACCCTCGGGCACTAGAGACAGGTCCACCACGCGCTTCATCTGCGCCTTGGTGCTCTGTCTGGAGGGTTTGAAGTCCAGCCCCGACTCATCGAGAAAGAGGACGCGCGGAATGACACGGTCGTGCCAGATGAACTCCCCACGGGCGTCTGAGTCATTGTTCACAACACCTGCGCTGAGGTCCACGAGCTCCTTCTTGGTCACGTCGTACCACCAGTTGACTGTCGCCGTGCTATAGCTCTGCACGAGCTCCGGCTTGACGGTAGCCGAGTAGAGGTGGGCCAAGCCTGGCTCCCACTTCTTCATGCGCCGTAGCCAACCTTTGAACCAGTTCTTCGACGGCACGTTCTCTCTGGTGGCCATCATTGCCTGCGCGAGCTCGCAGACCTGTGGCCAGGTCAGCGGAAAGCCACGACGGTGCGAGAGGAGGACATGCTTGAGGAGGTTAACCTCCGCCTCGATGGGCACCACCTGCGGACGACCCTGCGGCCGGGGCAGGGTGTTGTTGTTGATGCAGGAGCTCAGGGTCGCCACGCGCATCCTCAAATCATATTTGGTCTTGAAGTACGCAACCACCTGCTGCTGGCTCTTGATGTGCGCCAGAAAGTGCTGTAGCCGATGCTTCTCGAGCTCGGAAACCCACTCGGCCAGCCGTTCCTCTCGCTTTTCGAGGGTCTCCTCTCGCCGGTCAATGCGCGCCTGCTCAACGTGCTTCTCCAGCTCCGGGCTGTCGTCCAGCGCCTCCTGGTCTAGGTCGAGCTTGGCACGCTGGGCCACGAGTCGCTGCTGCTGGGGCTTGATGGCAAGGCTGAGCTCCGTGAGCTGCCTGCGGGCCCTGACGTAAGCGATGGCCAGTTCAAAGATGGCGTTGGGCGTTCGCTTCCCGTCGGGTTCCGCGTTGCGCTTGATCCACTCCACGCGGGCCGCCTCGAGGTCAACAAGCCGTACGCGAGCCGGCACACCGCTACTCCGGAGCTCCACGGTGACAAAAGCGTCTCCGAGCCCCAGTCCTTGCACAGTCGCTTCCTCATCGTGGACAAGGACCTCCCTTCCTCGAGGCAGGCGACACCATCTCTTCGGCTTCGGCGAGGGCCTTGCGCTGCTTCGGGAGCCACACGTCAAGGTCTCCCGCGTGGCTGGCCAGCCCGGCCGCCTGTCTGGACATGCTAAGCCAGCTGCCACACTCCGCCGCCCTTCTCCCCGCTCTTCCACACGACCAAGCCTTTGCGCTAGGTTGCTTCCGGGTTTCTGTACTAGGGGCTTAAGCAGGCAGCAGACATTTCCAGAGTTTTGGGTAGCCAGAGGCATAGAGGAGGGCCAAGCTTCCGGATTAGGGTCGGCACTGGTACCAGTGCCGACCCTAATCTGGAAGCTTGGCTCTCCTCTATGCCTCTGGCTACCAAAACTCTGGAACTTTCTGCTGCCTGCTTAAGCCCTTAGTACAGAAACCCGGAAAGCAACCATGCAAAAAGGCTTACAGTTAGTCGTGCAGAGTGGGCACAGAGCACGTACTTCCAACGTCCGAATCTGATTGCACCAACGGCTATCCACTGCTTCAAATCCTATCTTGAAACCTATCAAAAAGCTCAAGTCCTGGAGGCTGGATGGGATCAGAAGGTGACGACGAAGGCGGTGGACGAGGGGCTACTGTGCCACCTCTTGTGGTCGCCTGTGGCCCCATACTCTCTCTGATGCCTTACGCCCTGCACACGAGCAGGTGCAAGACCTTGTTCTGCTTGCCAATTCCAGTGCAACAATTACCAGATATGGTGCATTAGATTTGTGTCAAGCTGTAGTTTCCTGACCACGTGTATTAGTTAGGGTAAGCATAGCCTTCCGGATTAGGGTCGGCACTGGTACCGTGGTACCGGTACCGTACCACGGTACCATGGTACCGGTACCGTACCAGGTACCGGTACGGTACCGGTACGTACCGTACCAGGTACGGTACCGGTACGGTACGGTACCGGTACCGTACCGGTACCGTACCGGTACCGGTACCATACGGTACCGTACCGTACCCGTAAAGTGTACCGGTACCGGTAGGTACCAGGTACCGGTACCGGTACCGGCAGGGGGAGCGTGGGAGGTACGAGAGCGCAGGCTTCTCGTGAAAAAAAAAAAAAACCGACGAGAGGACACGACACACGCCAGCCACGCCACGCGCGCCACGACCGGCAAGGCCCGCTTGACGCCGACGTGACCCGGTCACGCGCGACGCCGACGCAGCCCACGCCGCGACACCGCAGCATCGCACACGCACGACTCGCACACCCACCTCAATTTCGACATCCGATCTACTACCTACTACCCGCTCGAGCTCCAGAACACCAGCCCCTCAACAGCCAACTCGACGATCTCCCAGGGACCGCCGACGACATAAGACCGAGCGGTCAACACAGCACTACGCCCAGACCCAGCCCAGCGCAGCCTGCCGCCACCGCCGCCGCCCCCGTCCGCGCGCCAGGAAGAGAGAAAGCCCAAACAGCAATCTCCTCCAACGGTAACATGGTGGGAACAGCGCGACGTTTAACTCGGTCACAAGGCTCCGCCCGAGCCGTCATGAACCCGTGGGAGAACTTCCCACCGCCGGGTCCTTCGAGACAGGCCGCGACCACCAAGGGCGATGAGGCACCGGCGCTTGCCGAGCCAGAGAGCCATCTCCCGCCACCGCACGACCAAGCCGCGACACCAGTCTTCATCGGCGTCACGGACTCAGGCACGGTACCCGCCGACGCAGACTCCGACACAGGCCAGGTCACCGACTCCGACGACTACACCGACACCGACTCCGAATATGAGGCCCTTCTGCGGCACGAGGAGACACAACTACCCGATCTGGACCCCAACGACACGAGCCCCACCGGGGCCACAGCCGAGGCCAACGCGTCGACCCCGACCAGCGGGCCCAACGGCCCCTGCCCACCAGCCCAACGGTCGCGGGAGAGGGGCAATCAACACCCAGCGAAGAACTTGTCCCCAACGGCCCCGCAGCAACGGACTTTACCGACCTCATCAACGACAACACCAGCGAACAGACAGACACCAACGAGCCGCCCAGTGGACCCGACCCCACCCCGAACACGACCGACCAGCGATCTGCCCGACCCCGACCAGCCCGCCTCTCGCGAGCCCGCCAAGCAGCTCTCACGCCGACCCGCAACCGACCCGAGTACTCGTTCTGTACGGGCACAGTACGCACCACAAGGGCGTAGAAATGCTCCACTTCGCCATCCGCGTCGTGGAGATGGCCGATCCCGCGGACGTCCAGCACGCCGGCACCGCAGCAGTCGGTGACGCCCCGCCCGCCCTCGTCGACGCCTTGCTGGCAGGCGACCAGCAGCAAGCTTGGCGCTACCAACGACCTTCCAGCTTCCTGAAGTCTGCGGTCTCCGGCGCCAGCAGCCTGGCCACGCGAGGCTTCCTCTCGGCGGTGGGCGCAGGGCTACAGATGTATGCCGCGCTACACCCACAGGCCACGCCGCCGACCCAGGTCGCCCTACTCATCCACTCGACGACGGCGGCACGCACGACCGGACAACTTCGCTACTTGACTCAGGAATCGGGCCCGGACTCAGCGATAGCCAAGCACCTACGCCACTGGATAGGCGAGCGCATTCGCGCCACCCTTCACGTGAACGCGGAGATGGCCTTCCACTTCCTACCCGCCAGCCTGGCACCCACGAAAGCCTGGCCCAGGCTGTGCCTATTAGACACAACAGGACGGCCAACCACGCAAGACGCCCGGAGGTCCCAACTGTGGTGCTCAACCTGCCGGAGTTACAGCCCGCACCGCCGCCACCAGCTTCGGAGCGCGCAGCTTTCTGGCGCCAGCTACTCGCCACCTCACCGGCAAAAGCCCAGTTCATCGGGCCGCACGCCGGGAGCCTCAAGTCCTATGAAGCGGTTCAGGTCGAATACACCAACATTGTAGCCGACTGCCGATCGGCACTGGAGAGTGTGACCGCGAGCAACTACCAGACCTCCGACGAGCTCATCATCGCCTTCGGCAAGATCCTGTTCTTCTTCGCCTTGGTGCTCCAACCTCGCGGCGACCCGGCCCTGGACTCGGTCCATGCCCGGCGCCAACGCGCCCGCGCCGTGCGGTACGACCACGAGCTACAATCGCTTTTGGACAGCGCCACGAACCTGGACCAGCCTCGCCGCCCTCCGCGTAACTCAGACGTCGCCACATCAACCCAGACCGACCCGACCGACATCGACGCCGACCCCCCGGAACCAGAGCAACCCTGGGACCAGGACGACGACCTGCTCAACGCCCTCCTCAACGACGAGCACGCCGCCGCTGAACTAGCCGCCATGCGCGCAGCCCTCGCAGCCACGCCAGACATGCGAGTCGCACAGGCCCACAAAGCGGTCAAACAGGTCCACCACGGGTGGATTAGCAGAGCCGCAACGACCATCAACGACATCACCGGGACCCTCAATGCGACCCCCGAGCGCCTCGCCGAGGTCAAGGCCAAGTCATTCCCGGCGGCCCCGCCCGAGACACCAGCCCTACCGACACGCGCAGCGACGCACACGACCAAGCTGAAAGAAAGCCAGCCTTCACTACGCCGCCGCCACCTCCCCGGGCAGCTCCGCCGACCTGCTCGGCGCGTACCCAGAGTGCTTCGCGTGGATTGGGGCTGCTCGACGCGACTATCTGGGTACAGCCTCCGCCCAAGCGTCGCTCCTCCTCCTCGCACAGCTACTACACGACGGCCTCATCCCGCCCATCGCGCGACCTTGGCTCACGTGCTCACGCGGAGTCTTGCTCGCCAAGAGCGACGGCTCGGCACGGCCCATCGGGGTCGCCACGTCCCTACGTCGATTCCTGGGCAAGATCATCCTCCACCACCACTCGGCCCACCTCAGACAGGTGTTTGCCGGTTTCCAGCTCGCTGTCGCCACCACGGGCGCCTGCGAGATGGGCTGCTACGGCCTCCGCGAGACAATTCGGGTGGCCCAGGAGGGCGACATCTTCCGCTTCTCCGACCTGTCTCAAGCGTTCAGTACTGTGATCGTCGCACCATGCACCTTGCGGTCAAAGCTTTCGCGCCAGAGCTGGAGAACACCTTCCTGAGCCTATACAGCCGCCCTTCGCAGGTGATATACGGTCGAGCCTTCCCGGACCCGGACTCGCAGACGACCGAGACCGAGCTGGAGGGCCCCGCGGAGCCCACGCGGCTCTACCTGACGAGCGCACAAGGCACAATCCAGGGCGGGCCACTGTCCCCGGTCTTCTTCTGCCTCGGTCAGCTCTACGCCCACGCGGCAGTGCTGCGCAAGGTCCTCGACGAGGGGAGCCCCGAGACGGCCTACGTCACGCAGCCGCCCAGCTCACCTCGTTTCGAAGCGACGCACCCGGCAGCGTGGGCGCGGATCAACGCCATCGAGCATGTCCAGGGACCCGCCACGCTCATCGCCTACATGGACGACGCCCAGACGTGGACACGCAGCGAGAACAAAGCGCTCTACGTCGCAGAAGTCCTCGACCTGGCCACCGCCGCCATCGGACTCCGGAACAACCCCCGCAAGACGCAGTACTACTTACCCACGGGCCACGCCTCGGCAGACTTCCGGCGCGAGGTCGCCGCCCTCAATGCGCGCATTCGACCTCCTACCCACCCAGAGGCCCTCATGGACGGCTCACCCGCTGCTGACCACGACGAGCTCGACCCGCCGAATCCCGCGGACGACGGCGAGTTCATTGACCTGGACACCGCTACAGACGCCCGCGGCGTCTCATGGCTCGGGAGCCATCACGGCACATCCGAGTACATCCAGGCCCAGCTCGACAAGTTCCTTCACGAGCGCATCGACTTTAGCATCATCCAGCTCATGGCCTTCCGGCGCACTGGTGTCGAGCACTGCGAACAGGCAGCGTTCCAGGTCCTCCGACTCTCGGTGCAGGCCAAGTTGGGATACGTCTTCCGCGTCAACCCGCCGACGGAGACCCGCGACCTGGCCGCACGCGCCAACACGCTCATCCGCTCGGCCCTGTTTGCTCAGCTCGGGATCTGGGACGTCTCTGACCCGACAGCCAAGCCGATCGCGCCGGCCCTTCCGCTGGGCACCACCTCAGAAGAACTGCAGGACTGGGCCGCACGCACGCAACTCCCCATCAGCCTGGGTGGCGTTGGCGTGTTCGACCCAAAGCTCTTCCCGGACGCCTGCTACGTGTCTGCCCTGCTCCTCGCTCTACGCGCAGGCCTCGGCACCACCTTCTTCCCGCACGTCGCACACCTACACGACCTGGCCATCACCCCGAACCCGAGCACGCACCCGGCCGTCGCCGCCATCTTGCGACTCGGGGACCAGCTCCCCGAGAGCCTGCCACCACACGTCCTGCCCGAACAACATCTACCAGCAGTGCTCCTTACGGCAACGAAGCTCAAAGACCTCATCCACATCCACGCCTCCAACATCACCAAAGGTCTTCATGCAGGCAACGCCGCACGACTTCAACGCAAGCTCGACATCACCTGCGGCGACAAGACCGTGCAGCCGCCACCGCCAGCCGACGCCGAACCACCCGACCCTGGACGCCGAGAGCGGGCCTTCCTCGCACGCCGCATCCACGCGGCCAACCAGGAGACCTCGGCCGGTGTCATCCTGCTCACCACGCCGTCGCTTGCCGTGACCCAGCTGCCCAACAAGCTCTGGCTCGCCTACCTCCGCAAGCGCACTGGCCAAGCTCGTCCCGATCTGGCTTCCAGTCCAACCACGTGCGGCTGCGGCGCGACCGAGATGCGCAAGCCGAGCGCCAACTGGTTCCACGCGCTCCACTGCAAGCACGTCAACACCGCCACCGTGGCCCACAACGCGGCCCGCGACGTCATCTGCAAGCACCTCAACAAGCTGGGAGGCACCGCTCGCACCGAAGTTTGGGTGAGCGACAACCTCCGCGTCGACGTCCATGCTACCCTGCAAGCACCTGCCAAGCCGGTCATCATCGATGTGACTGCCGTGAACACTATCAGCTCAACGAGCTTTGTCACGGAGCGCTCTTTGCCAACCGTCGCGGCCGCCGCTTGCAAGGCCAAGCATGACAAGTACGACGCCGCCCTTGGCTCCAACAAGCTCCTCATCCCGGTCCTCTCTACGGCAGGTGGCACGGCCGGCGACTGGCCCGCACTCCGCCGCATCGTGCGCGACTACTACGACAAGCACCAACTCGACGGCCTCGCTGCCAGCCGTCGCCTCCTCGTGGAGACGATCTTCCAGCACCAGCGGCACCTATTGCGCGCGCTCCTGGCGAACCAGGAGCCGCTCGCCCCACCAGCGGTGGCACATGCGCAAGACCTCGGTTTATACCGGTGGCAGCCTGTGCTCCCTGCAGCCCCACTCGGCATCGAAGTGGGCGTTGGGTAACTCTCTAGCTTGCTGTCAACCTCGCGACCAGTCTTAACTCGGCGTAAGTAATCTTCATGACTTCTCGGAGAAAGTGGCAGACACCAGTGGCGGAGGCAGTTCCGACGCAGGGTGGGCGGAGTGCGGGCGTCGAGCAGTGCGGGCGTCAGTGGGCTGAGCGATGGCGGGCGGCAGTCGCACGCGCTCGACAAGGGGCGGTGGCGCGAGAGCGAGCGAGCTAGGCGCAGAGCCGGGCGGCGGCGTGGTACAGGGGGATGAGGAAGCGACGATCAAGGAGGTGCTCGAAAGCGTCGCGTTGAGTCAGTACTACAACGCGATCGTGACGAGGTACAGCACGCTCTCCCGCTGTAGGCGACTTTCGCACCAGGATCTGCGGAGAGTCGGCATTTTCCCTTTCAGCCACAGAGACATGATCATCCAAGCCTTCATGGACTTGGAGGCCGACGACGAACGTGAGGCACGGCAGCTGATCGAGCGCGGACTGGCCCCCGCTGGGATGATAGTGCGCAGGAACCTTTGGCTTGATCAGGCATCCTGCTCGACGGTGGCTGCGCTTCCAGAGGGACTCGTGGTCGGCGACACCCTGTGCCTGGCGGGCTGCTCCGCTCTGACCAGCTTGGGCGACGGCCTCAGCGTCGGCGGTGACCTCAATCTCGAGGGCTGTTTGGCCCTGCAGGAGCGGCACCGCGGTGACATGGGCGCCTTCTTCGAGCAGCTTTCGGCGGCGCTGGGGCCCAAAGCCGGGCTCTCTCTCTCGGGATGGGATGCTGTCGAGCAAGTGCCCGATGGCTTTTGTGTCGGCGGCGACCTCGATCTTTGGGCTTGCTTGGCCCTGACCGAGCTAGGAAGTGGTCTCAGCGTCGGCGGCGACCTTACTCTTCCCGGGCGCGGGGCCCTGACCAGCCTGGGCGATGGCCTCAGCGTCGGCGGTGACCTCAACCTTCGCCGGTGCTCGGCCCTAACCAGCCTGGGCGACGGCCTCAGCGCCGGCGGTGACCTTAATCTTCACGGGTGCGGGGCCCTGACCAGCCTGCCAGACGGCCTCAGCGTCGTCGGCTCGATCGATCTCACTGGTTGCTCGGCCCTGACCAGCCTGGGCGACGGCCTCAGCGTCGGCGGTGACCTTGAGTTTCGCTGGTGCTCGGCCCTGACCAGCCTGGGCGATGGCCTCAGCGTCGGCGGCAACCTCAACCTTCGCCGGTGTTCGGCCCTAACCAGCCTGGGCGACGGCCTCAGCGTCGGCGGTCATCTCGATCTTGGTTTTTGTTCGGCCCTGCAGGAGCGGCACCGCGGCGACATGGGCGCCTTCTTTGAGCAGCTTTCGGCGGTGCTGGGGCCCGAGGCAGGGCTCTCTCTCGACGGCTGGCGGGCTGTGAAGCAAATTCCCGATGGCTTTGGCGTCGGAGGCGACCTCAGTCTCTTTGGCTGTCGGGCCCTGATCAGCCTGCCTGACGGCCTCAGCATTGGCGGCAACATGGATCTTCAGGGCTGCCAGGCCCTGACCAGCCTGCCAAACGACCTCAGTCTCGGCGGTCATCTCAACCTCGAGTGCAACCATGCGCTTACCACTCTCGGCGATGGCCTCAGCGTCGGCGGTGACCTCAAGCTTCGAAGCTGTCTCGGCCTGACCAACCTGGGCGATAGCATTAGCGTCGGCGGCGACCTCGATCTACACGGCTGTTCGGCCCTGACCAGCCTGGGCGACGGACTCAGCGTCGGAGGTCATCTCGACCTTGAGGGCTGTTCGGCCCTGCAGGAGCGGCACCGCGGCGACACGGCCGCCTTCTTTGAGCAGCTTTCGGTGGTGCTGGGGCCCGAGGCCGGGCTCTCTCTCGCTGAGTGGGATGCTGTGAAGCAAATTCCCGATGGCTTTGGCGTCGGAGGCGACCTCAATCTTTACGGCTGGCTGGCCCTGACTAGCCTGCCTGACGGCCTCAGCGTCGGCGGCAATCTCCTTCTCGGCTGCTGCATGGCTCTGACCAGCCTGCCTGACGGCCTCAGCGTCGCGGGTAATCTCAATCTTCGTGGGTGCTCGACTCTGACCAGCCTGCCAGATGGCCTCAGCGTCGGAGGCAACTTCGATCTCAATGGCTGTCCCGTCCTGACCAGCCTGGGCGACGGCATTAGCGTCGGAGGCAACTTCGATCTCAATGGCTGTCCCGCCCTGACCAGCCTGGGCGACGGCATTAGCGTCGACGGTGACCTCAAGTTTCATAGGTGTCCCGTCCTGACCTACCTGGGCGACGGCATTAGCGTGGGAGGCAAAGTCGATCTCAATGGTTGCTCGGCATTGACCAGCCTGGGCGACGACCTCAGCGTGGGAGGCAAAGTCGATCTCAATGGTTGCTCGGCCCTGACCAGCCTGGGCGACGGCCTTAGCGTCGGCAGCAAGCTCGATTTACACGGCTGTTCGGCCCTGACCAGCCTGCCCGCGAGTCTGACCAAGGCCAACGGCACGTTCGACCTGGTGAATTGCACAGAGCTCATTAGCCTGCCCGCGAGTCTGACCAAGGTCAACGGCACGCTCAACCTGGTGAATTGCCGGGAGCTCACCAGCCTGCCCGAGGGACTCGTCGTGGATGGCGACCTGTACATGTTTGGCTGCACGGCTCTGACAGGCTTGCCGACGAGCCTTCGCGTCAACGGCACGCTGGACCTGGCGGGTTGCACGGCGCTGGAGGCGCAGCACGAGGCAGACATGGAGGCCTTTCTGGTGGCGCTGCGGGAGATCATTGGGCCAAGTGGTGGTCTGAGCCTTGACGAGTGGACAACCATCCGCGAGCTCCCTGATTGCTACGCCGACATCGGTGGCCAGCTGAGCCTGTCCGAGTGCACCGCCCTCACTCGTCTTCCTGAGGGCTTGCATGTGCATGGCGATCTAGGCCTTCGTGGTTGCACAGCGCTACGTCGTCTGCCAGGTGGCCTTCGAGTGGATGGCTGGCTTGACCTCGAGGCATGCACGTCGCTCACGAGTCTGCCAGCCGGTCTTTGGGTCTCTGGTGGCCTCAACGCCACAGAATGCACTTCTCTCGCAAGCCTACCCGAGGACCTGTACGTCGGCGAGTACCTTCGGCTTGAGCAGTGTACTTCGCTGGAGAGTCTGCCAGCCAGCCTACTCGAGTGGCCGCTGGGTGAAAATTGCGACCCGCACGACATCTACCTGGGCGGCTCGGGGCTCTCGACGGAGACGCTCGAATGGCTTCGCGAGGCAGACGCGCCAGGTCTCCGTTTCCACGTCTACCTTCGGCGGCGCAACCAGGCTGCAGCCAGGCCTGGTTTTGCGAGCGCTGCAGAAGCCGCGGCGTTCTGGAGCAGCGAGGCTCAAGTGGAGGTCGTGGCTATGCCAACAGGGGTCGACGATGCGACGCTGGTGCGGTTCTTGTCGCGGCTGCGCGATGCCAAGGAGTTTGGCATCGCCGAGACACGCAAGGCGCTCGCCAAGCGCGTGGTCGATGTGCTCGAGCTGCTGTCTGGCGACGACGAGCACGTGCGCGAGGAGCTGCTCCTGCGGATGAGCGACTCGCTGGACGCGTGCGGCGACAAGCCGGTGTGGGCGCTCAACCAGATGCACCTGGTCGTGGAGGTCGCCAAGGCCCGAGAGAGCGCCGAGCAACTGCGGGACCTCGGGCGCAGGGTGATGCGGCTCATGGTCGTGCACGAGCACGCCAAGCGCAAGGTGGACTCGTTGCGCTGGGTGGACGACGTCTGCGTGTACTTGCGCTTCGAGATCGACCTGCGCGAGGCGCTCGACCTGCCCGTGGAGCCACGGCCATGATCTTCCCGAGCTACATCGACGTGACGGACGAGGATTTGGAGGCGGCCAAGGACGACGCGCTGGCCATCACGGACGCGCAGTTCGAGGCGTGGCTCGCCGAGTGGCCCGAGTGGCAGCGGCACGAGCGGCACCAAGTGGTCGCCGAGCTGACGTGGCAGGAGCTGGCCGAGACAAAGCGGCGGCAGAGCCTCCGCAAGCGCGTGAGCCGGCGTCTGAGCCGGCTCGTGAGCGTCGTGGGCGACAAGGTGGTCGACCCGGTGACTCTTGATGGCGGCAAGAGCGTGTGGAGCTTGCGCGACCTGCTGCGGCACTGGGAGCGCACGGGCCTGGACCTGCACAACGCGCCGGTATCCGTCGAGCAGCTGCGCAGCGACCTCAAGCGTGTAGGCGCCTAATCAAGTGAAACGAAATGGAGCCAAAGAAACATGTTGCCTTCTGGGCCACCTGCTCGACGCTAGCATCCGACCTCTGCTGACCTTGAGCGCCCGCCGGCAACTCGCCTGGCCTCTCCGCGTACCCCCACGCCAGGCGGTCGGATCGGTTCATCCATTCAAGCAAGCCTCACGATGCGCTGCCAGACGGTCGACTGTGCCACTCGACACCAAAGGCGACTACCAGCTAGACCTAGACGCACACGCAACCAGCAAGCCAACGAAGGCTCTGGCCGGCCATGGAGCGCGTGGACGGCCGCAGGCGACCGAGCAAAGGCCGACCCGGCAGCAAGCCGGCAGCTCGCTGGGTTGCTCAGCGCTTGCCCGCGAGGAGCTGTGGCGGCGGGCCACGGCGCACTCGACCGAGCTTGTAGAGGAAGACTGCGAGCAGCACAAAGGCGATGGCGATGGACTTGACCAGGTCGACGCGCGTGCCGAACCAGATGTGGTCCAGCAGCACGGTTACCACCACGGCCAGTAGGCTCTGCATCATCTTGACCAGCGAGTCGAGATAGCGCAGCACGAGCGACACGCCCGTAAAACGCCGACAGGGCCGCGCTGGTCCAGGCGCCGGCGTTCCAGCCGGCGAACAGCGGCTCGGACGCCAGCGCGCGCGGCCCCTCCTGCGCGAGCACGAACAGCAAGCCCGCCGCCAGCCCGTACACCAGCTGCAGCGGGTACGAGCACCTTGAAGAAGCGGTCCATCCACACGATGGCCAGCGAGACGAGCAGGCACTTAAAGAGCAGGATGGCCACGCCAACCGCCTCCGAGCCGCGCTCCCCCCGCCGTAGTCGCCGCCGCCGCCGTAGCCGCCGCGCAGCCGTCGATCTTGTCCGCCTCGAAGAGCGTGGCAGCCAGCACGAGCTGCGCGATGGCGACCCGCTGCACCTGCGAGAGGTAGCGGCCGAGGCCGTAGCGAAACAGCAGCCCCACGAGCATGATGCGGCTTTACTTGACGACCGAGAAGGTGGAGGCGGAGATGTGCTGGAACGTCGCTGGCGACATACAGGAGCGTCGGCGGCAGCAGGTAGGCCGACAGCGCCAGATTGCGCCGCCAGCCGTTCGTGGAGCGCCGCTGCGCCTCTGGCGCGAGGCGGAAGAGCAGCAGCGAGAAGCCCAGCACCATGGCCTTGACCACGACGACCCACACCGAGAACCGGAACGGGTAGCGCCGCGCGCCGCCCTTGGCCCACACGAGCGAGCGTGATGGGCCGCAGCCCGTCCACGATCAGCGCAAGCGCCACCAGCGCCGTGGCCAGCGCCAGCCTGAGCCGCGCCTGCCGCTGCGGCGCCGACAGCGCGTGGGTGTCCCCGGGCGCCTTGAACAGCCGCTGGAAGAGCACTCCAAAGCCGCCGCGCGAATGGCCCTCGGGCTCAATGTACTTGAACCGCTTGGGCTGCGGGTCGTCCACCTCCGCGAACGGCTCGGACGGCAGCGCGAGCGGCGCCGGCACCACCAGCGAGTCGCGCTTGGGGATCACATAGCCCTCCTCGCGGTGCACCAGCATTATGGCGCGGCCGTTCACCATGTCGCCGTCGTCCACGCCGCCATTGCAAGCGGCGCCGTCGTTAGCGGCGCCGTACGCGCGCGCCGCCGCCACTGCCGCCGAGCAGTGCCGCGTCCTCGCCCGCCGACATCTGGCGCGCGCGCTGCTGCTGCTGCTGCTACAGTAGCTGCTGGACCTGGGTGCCATGACCCTGCGCGAGGCGACGACGCGCGCGGCGCCGGGCGCGGCCAGGGCCGCGCGCGGAGCGGGCGGCGGGTAGGCGCCGCCGCTCCCGCTGCTGCTGCTGGTCCTGCTAGTCCTGCTGGTCCTGCTAGTCCTGCTGGTCCTGCTAGCCGGCGCGGCGCCGATCCGCGGCGAGCTGGTCATGGTGCAGACGCTGACGCGGCATGGGGCGCGCACGCCGGACAAGGTGGTGGCGAAGCAGTCGTGTCGCGCTGTGTGGCCCTCGGTGGACAAGCTGCGCACCGACTTTGCGGCCGAGCCGGGCCGTCTCACGCCGCAGGGCGTGCAGACCATGGTCGATGTGGGCGCGATGCTGCGCGCGCGCTACGTGCACGCGGCGGACGGCGCGGCGCGCGGCGCGCTCGGCACGCCGCCCACGTACCAGGCCGGCCTGAGCGACTGGGAGTTCGTGGCGCGGCAGGCCTGCGGCAGCAGCGGTCCATTGCCGCGATCGCGCAGGGGCTGTTCCCGGGCGAGCCCGTGCCGGTGGCCGTGACGCCGCGCGCGGAGGACAGCGCGCTGGGCGGGCCGGCGCCCGCCTGCGGCAACCTCACCGCCGCCATGATCGTGCGCTGGCACGCGCGCCAAGGCCGCGACCTCGTGGACGGCGCGCATGCCGCGCTGGCGCGGGAGGCCGAGGCGCTGTGCGGCGTGAACCTGACGGGCAGTCCGGTGAACGCCAAGCCGGGCGGGCCCAACCCGCACGCGTGGATGGATCGGCGACATCAGCGACGCGCTGGACGCGGCCGTGGCCTGCGAGGTGCCGCTGCCGCCGGCCTTCTCGCCCGAGCTGCACGCCAACCTGACGCGGCTGGCGTTCGCGCTGCAGGAGGGCAGCCACTACGACGACCCGCGCGGCGCGACCATGTTCGCGGGCGCCTTCCTCGAGCGGCTGCTGGCGCCGTTCGAGGCCCGGCAGCGCGCGGCGCAGCGGCCGAAGAATGCGCCGCGCGCGCGGCTGTTCTCGTGCTCGCGCGAGCTCATGTACGGGCTGGAGCACATGTTCGGCTGGCGCACCTCGCCGCCCGGCCAGCCGCCCGGCCGCGTTACCAGCGGGACGACCTTCATCTGGGAGCTGCACAGGCGAGAGGGCAACGCCACCAAGGGCCGCGGGGCGGAGTTTGCGCTCCGGACGCTCTGGTGGGCGCCCGGGATGGCCGCGCCGCAGCCGCTGCAGCCGGAGGTCTCGCTGGCCGAGTTTCGGGCGGCGTACGAGGCTTACATCGGCGCCCACGGCGGCGGCTGGCAGCAGCTCTGCGACTTTGAGCACTGGGACCCGCTGCGCGAGCGCCACGTCTCGAGCGGGTGACGCAACCCGTTCGCGGAGACCGCCAAGGTCGACACGGTGGCGCCCGAGACCGCCGAGCAGGCGCTGGCCGCCGCCGGGGCGAACGAGACAGACGGCAGCAGCGGCGGCAGCGGCGATAACAGCAGCACGCCGAGCTCTCAGAGGCTAACGCAGCGCCAAGTGCGTGGCAGGTCGTGATGCCGACGTCACAGCCGCCCAGGTCAAGGCAACGAAGCGTGTTGTTGTGCTTCAGACCCTCCGCCAAGGCCGCTCCTGCAGCGTCATCCACGTCCCTGTTGCTCATGAGGTGAAGCTCGCACAGCGCCGAGCTCTCAGTCGCCAATGCAATGCCGAGCGTGTGGCAGGTCTCAATGCCGACGCAACAGCGGATCAGATTGAGACGCTGAAGCGTGCTGTTGGTGACCAGACCCTCCGCCAAGGCCGCTCCTCCGGAGTCGCGCACGTTCTCGTTGTTGCTGAGGTCGAGCTCGCAAAGCGCCGAGCGTTTGAAGGCGATCGCAACGGCGAGCACGCGACAGGTCGCAAGGCCGACGCCACAGCCGCTCAGCTGGAGGCGCTGAAGCGTGCTGCTGCTGGCCAGACCCTCCGCCAAGGCCGCTCCTCCGGCGTCTCCCACGTTCCTGTTGCCGCGGAGGTTGAGCTCGCACAGCGCCGAGCTCTCAGACGCTAACGCAGCGCCAAGTGCGCGGCAGGTCGTGATGCCGACGTCACAGCCGCCCAGGTCAAGGCAACGTGTTGTTGTGCTTCAGACCCTCCGCCAAGGCCGCTCCTTCGGCGTCGCCTACGCTCATCCAATGCTGGATGCTCAGCACCTCCAGCGGCGTCTGTTGCTCTCGAAGCACGTCGCCCAGCACCTCCATGGATGGCGTTGGATCCATTTCAGGCTCTTGTTGAAACTCGAGCTCGAGATGGCGAAGCGTGCGGTTGCACTTTACACCATCCAGGAGGCACTTGATCACGTCCTCATCGCGTTCGTCGACAAAGCCGCTGAAGCAGAACTCACGGAGCGAAGTGCCAGGTCTACGAAGCGCGTTCCCGATCGCCAGGCAGCAATCGACGTCCAATGTGCCGTGGATGTCGAGCTTCTGCAGCACGTGGTTGTGCTGGACGCCCTCGAGCACTACCGCGGATGTGACGTTAAATTCCCAGAGCGTGAGCGCCTTCCAGCAGACGTTATTGGCCTCGAGAGCTTCAACAACGGCAGCTTCGACCTCGTTGCATACGCTGGTCAAAGTGATCTCGCTGCAGACCTGCTGCGTGGCGAGCGCCTGCGTCACGCGAGCGCTGTCGGCCTCTGCTTCTCCACAAAGCGCCAAGGCGAGCTCGCGCAGGCTGTTGCTCGTGACCTTGAGGCTCGTGAGGGCCGCAGGAAGCACGACTCGGATCGCCTGCCTCCCCCGACAGGTTGTCACACACTCGCAGGCCATGCAGTTTCGCGATAATCCCAAGCGGCCCGTCGGGGATGGCGCGCCAGCTCGCGCGCGCTGTGCCAGTACCGCTGCTGCATGGCGTGATGCTGCCGCTGCCGCCGCCTTCCTGCCGCTGCTGCTCATTGCGCTGCGCCTCCTCCGACATCTCCGTGTTCTCCGTGCTCCGCTCGCTTCTCGTCAGCTTCTTCTCTTTGGTCTCCGGCGCCCAAACCAATGACGTCAATGACGTGACATGGGGTCCACAATGTCACGTCAGTAAACTCACCGTGACTGCGATGGGACGCGTGGCAGGCGGAAGGCCGCGAGGCCGTCTCGCTCGACGCTCGTGCTGGTGCTGCTAATGCTGCTGGCGGTGCTGCCACTCCTGCTGGCGATGATACTGCTCGGCCTTGGCGAGCCGAAAGTGAAGGGGGCCAAAGTCGCCTATCATGGGTTGGTGATCACCAAGAATCGCGCAGCAGCCCCAAAGCGATCTTCTGCGCTGTTGCGCGAGGGGGAGGCGCCTCGGGAGCAGCATGTGGTCTGGAGCAAGGCGTGGGCGACACCGCTTTACCGCCGCCCTCGCCTGGAGACGCCGAGCGGTGAAGCCTTCTCGGTCGACTCGAGGACGGTAAAGATGCTGGACGGCCGCGCCGACCCCGTGCACGTCATGTTCAGTGGCGACAAGGTCGATTTGGGACGTTCTGATGGACACGGCGCAGATGGGGCGCTACCATGGTTGGAGGAGTGCGTGACCTGCACCATGGCGCGCATGCCCGCGTCCAGCGCCACGCCCGAGCCGCGCAGGTCGCTGTCGCAGGAAGCATCAAGCCGCTCGAGCGCCGACTTTTGGGCGCTGACCTGGCGCCCAACGCGGCGCTGAAGGCTCTTGTCGCGGCATACCCAAGGCCGCAACACCTGAGGCTGCGCCAACTCTGCGGCAGCACGCCCGCGCATAGCGCCTGGTTGCCGTCGAGGGTGGGGTCTCGGCCACGTGGCCCAACTCTCACAGCGCGCGGGCAGAGCGTGCGCCAAGGCCGCATCGCGCGCGCTAGGGAGACGGAGAGAGGCGGTGAAGCGAGCAGCCGCGAAGCAGGTGCAGTTGCGGGACCAACGCCACAGTGTGTCAGGCCGCTTGAGCTGAGCGAGCAATCAGGTGGAGCGTGCCGCGTGGCGCTGACAGCGGCGTGCGCGACGATCTGCGCGGCGACAGCCACTGCCGCACCGCGACCGCGCTCATGCTGCCAAAGATCGACGCTGTAGAGGGCCTTTTGCTCGTTGTCGCGAGAGCTTGCAGGATATTACCGACCGCTTGCGACTGGTGCAAGTCACATCATATCGCATTGCCACTGCCACTGCCGCGTTGTCGCAGGGCCTCAGCAACCATGAGCACGAGCTGCGCACTCAGGCCTTTCGTAGGACAAGTCTGGCAAATGAGCCTTGCGTGGCGAGGTTCCTCGCGATATGCTGCCAAGCGACGCGCTCGCTCTCTGTGACCAAGCGAGTGGCTCTGACCAGTGCACGCAGCGTTTCGTCCAGGACAGCGTTGTCCGAGCCTGGGAGCACTACGGCGATGCATGCCTCTGAAATGGGGAGGACTAATTGCACAGCGCGCAGCGAGCCCATGTGATCCACCTCGCCAGAGCCGTCGTCGGCGCCGGAACCCTCCAAGCCTCTGCCCGTCGACGATGCTGTCGTCGACCCTGTTGCCCGTGCTTCGTCGCTTGTGCAGCGCGGAGAGAAGGCAGAGCGTGTAAATGTTCGTTGGAGAATTGCTGGCTATGGTACATGGATGGATCTGGTCGAATGGTCGGACATTCACAGATCCGGTGAAGCCAGGGCAAAACGTCATCGGCGTCCGACGGCCACTGTCCTCTGCTGCTTTAGTGCCGCCGGTTGGAGTATGCTAGTGCACACGAGTGTATGTGCATGCGGTGCATGCGAGTGCATGTGAGTGCATGCGCGGAGCCCAGAGCTGTGTGCCGCGAGACATTGTCGCCGTCGCCGCGGCCGGCCCCTTCCTTCACGCACGTCTTTGCTTTCTTGCCCCGCCGCGGCCGGCCCCTTCCTTCACGCACGTCTTGACTTTCTTGCCCTTCTTCTCGTCAAAGACCTTGTCCAGCGTGCAGCCGTCCGTCTTTCTGCACTTGTTTTTCTTGAGGCCTTCGCAGGTGGGCGTTTTGTCGCCGCTGGCGACGACACAGGTCTTGCCTTCCTTGCCTTTGTCTTTGTCAAAATAATCCTCCAATGTGCAGCCGGCCGTATACTTGCACTTCTTGTTGCCGAGGCCCTCGCACTTGGAGCCGTCGCCGCTGTCGTCAACGGGGTGGCAGCCCCTCTGCTTGTTTCCGTCCCCGTCCTTGTACTTGCCAAAGTCGCACCCATCCGTGTTTTTACACTTCTTCTTCTTGTCGATGCCGTAGCACACGGACGACTCGCCGCCACCATCGCCGCCGCCGCCGCCGCCGCCGCCCACGAAGCAGACGCGCTTGTTGTCGTCGCCCTTGCGCCACTCGCAGCTCTTGTCCTTCTTGCACTTGCCCTTGCCCAGCGAGCCACACTTGCCCTCGGGAATCTCCTCCTCGGCGTCAGGGTCGGGGAAGCACATTTCCTCCACGCTGTTCAGGTAGGCGCCCCACAGGCAGACGCCGCCGCGCTTCGTACACTTGCGCCGGTTGAGGCCCCAGCACTCGCTGTCGCCCTCGGGCGTGAAGTAGAGCATAGCAAAGCGCGGCTTGACCACGCAGCTGTCTTCGATCCAGTCGCAGTGGGCGCGCATGACAGGCTGATACGCGTCGTGCTTGCGCGTCTTGAGCCCGCGGTAGTTGCGCTGCACGCGCGAGCAGTGGTCGGGCCGCTCCTTGTCGCTCAGCTCTGGGTCCGAGTCGACGGCGTCGCACGGATCGGGCAGCTTGCTGACGGGCTCGCACACCGCGTTGCGCATCTGCTGCGTCGTTTCCGCAACCGGGACGCCGTCGGCGTCCATCTCCGCCTGCAGCCAAAGCACGTCGCAGACGCACTCGGCCAGCGCAGTGGCGGCCGCGCCGGCGGACTGCAGGCACGCCACGGTCACGTCGGGCCGCTGCGCCGCCAGCGACTCCCTCGCGGCGCAAGCGTCGTCCAGCGCGCTCTCGGGCGCGCTCTCCGAGAGCGCGAACTCGCTCAGGACGACCAGCACGGGGTTGGCCTGCGGCAGCGCGTCCAGCGCGGCCGCGACGCCGCCGCTCTCGTGGTCCAGAAGGCCGCGCAGGTCCGTCCAGCCCGGAGCCGCGGCCCCGCCGAGAGTGACGTCCAGGTGCGTCGCCAGCGCCGCCTTGAGCGCGGCGGCGTCGGCGGCGGCTGGCGCGGACTCGAGCATGGTGATGCCGCCTGCGGGGGCGAGCACGAGCGTCTGCGCGGGCGCAGCACCGCCGAGCGCCACAGCTGCCGCGCGCGTGCCGCGCTCGGGCGCCATGTGCGCCGTGGAGAGGTGAAGCTCATCGAGGAGTGCCTCAGCGGCCGCGCGCTGCGCGCCGCGCGCGCCGGGACCGCCGCTAGCGTCGAAGGCCACGGCGATGCGCGCGTCGTCGCAGAAGCCGAACAGCGTCGGCGACTGCGTCGGCGCTGTCGTGGGCGCGTACGTCGGCGACTCGCTCGGCGCCCACGACGGCGACCAGGTCGGCGTCTCTGACGGTGCGTGTGTCGGTGACTGCGTCGGTGTCTGCGACGGCGACTGCGTCGGCGTCGCTGTCGGCGCGCGGGTCGGTGACTGTGTCGGCGTCTGCGTCGGCAGCGTCGGCGAGTGTGTCGGCGCCAGCGTCGGCGTCCTGGACGGCGCCGGTGTCGGCGTCTCGGACGGCGAATTGGTAGGCATTCGCGTGGGCTGCAGTGTTGTGCAGCCGCCGCCGCCGTCGTCCACGTACGGCACGGCGCACTGGCAGCCGCCTGTGCCGTCGTCCTCCAAGTGCGCGCTGGAGTCGCACTCGCAGGCCACCGCCTCCGCGTCGCCGTCGTAGCTGCCGACGGCGCGCGGACCAGGAGGAACGATCACGGCCGTCTGCTCGCCGCAACTCTGGCAGCTGCCGTCGCTCTCGCGGTACGTGTTGCCCGTGCAGAGCACCTTTGTGTAGCACTCGAAAGAGCCCCCATATACCTCTAAACTCTCTGCAGTGTCTGGCGTCCGATGTAACCGGCAGTCCAGGCCACCCGTATAGCGGGCCGAGTACCCGATGCAGTCGGGCCGGTCGTCGCACTTCGCCTTGCAGGAGGCCAAGTCGAGGTCATGGTACTCACCGTTGGTACCATAGCAAAAACCGCCCGTAGTGACCGTCTCGTAACTTACGCCGCTGGCGGCGCCGACCTCCGCGGCGGCCGCCGCGACCCGCCCGCCTGCCGCCGCGGCGGCCGCGGCCAGCGTCGCCCAGCGACGCATCGTTTTGCCGTGCGCTCTGCTCTTTGCTCCGCCCGACGCGCTGTGCCCGCGAGGATGGTCGCGCGGCTCGTTGGTTCCCTCCGCTCGGTTGATTCCGGGACTGCCCTTCGCGCGCTCCCTGATCGCTTCGGACCCGGCAACGGGTCTCCGTGGCGGCCGCCAGCAGGCGCCGCTTTCTCGATCCAGGGTCCGTGGCTGCTGTTCCGTTTCCGGCAACGGATTTATCCCGGGCCTCGGGACGAGGGTATGCGCCACCCGCGCGAGGAAGGCATAGCCAGCGCGCAGGCGCGGCTGCGCTTCTCCAGGACTCTGCGCCCCGGGCCGACCGCGCTGTACCCGCGAGCTCGAAGCCCTCGACAGCAAGTTTTTACTGCGCGCTCAAGACCCGCGCCTCAGCCGAATTTCCGAGCGGAACCGTAACGAATACTATTGAAGATCATTTTATAATCGCTCGCACCTCGCCGCCCGGCCAGCCGCCCGGCCGCGTTACCAGCGGGACGACCTTCATCTGGGAGCTGCACAGGCGAGAGGGCAACGCCACCAAGAGCCGCGAGGCGGAGTTTGCGCTCCGGACGCTCTGGTGGGCGCCCGGGATGGCCGCGCCGCAGCCGCTGCAGCCGGAGGTCTGGCTGGCTGAGTTTCGGGCGGCGTACGAGGCTTACATTGGCGCCCACGGCGGCGGCTGGCAACAGCTCTGCGACTTTGAGCACTGGGACCCGCTACGCGAGCGCCACGTCTCGAGCGGGTGGCACAACCCGCTCGCGGAGACCGCCAAGGTCGACACGGTGGCGCACGAGACCGCCGAGCAGGCGCTGGCCGCCGCCGGGGCGAACGAGACAGACGGCAGCAGCGGCGGCAGCGGTGATAACAGCAGCAGCGCGCGCGCAGTGGGCACTGGAGGTGCTGTTCGGCGGTCTGCTCGTGGCAGCGGCTTGCTGCGTCGCGCGGTTTCTCAGCTTCAACGGCGGGTACCAGCGCATCTAAGCGCGAGCGCGGTGCGGCTGGAGCGGCGAAAGGAGCAGCTGCTGCTGCTGTCCAACTGAAGCCGAGTCGTAATCCACGTCCCGCTTGAATGCCGAGCGGGAAGCACAGGCTGTCACGGGTGCCAGACCGAGGTCTAGCGCATGTGTCCGGTTCCTCGGCCGCGAGGAGCAAGTGAAGGTGCTGGAAAAGATCGCGTCTCGACGAGGAGGCAGGCGACGGCTGGCAGCTCGGCCGTCAAGGCGATGGGCGGGGTAGTGGTCGCGCGCGAATGCCACACAGAGCTTGGGCCAGTCGCCGGCCGTACCGCCTCCAGTGGAGAGGATCGGGACGAGGGAGCTTGTTTTCCGGGCCGAGGGCGGCGTCGCACTTGTCAGTCTTGGTCCTGTACAACTACGCTGCTAAAGCTCGTTGAGCTGATATGGTTCACAGTCGAACACGTCGATGATGACCGGCTCGGCAAGGGCGGGCGGGCGAGGTAGCATAGCTGAGTCTAGAGACTGGTCGCGAAGTCGACAGCAAGCCAGACTTACCCACATCCCATGGACGTCGACGTGGAGGTTGTCGCTCACCCAACGTGACTCTTACGAATACCGGTACCGTACCACGGTACCGGTACAGTACCACGGTACCGGTACTGTTACTGAGTGCTTCAGAGTAACGGCTCCAGAGTATGAAAGATGCGACATGATCGTCGACTGCGCTGGCATGGCTTTCCAGCAGCGGCACGCGAAAGCGGACGGACGGAAGGAGGTCCTCGGGTTGTGCAATCGAAGGGCCCGCCGGGGCGGCGTTCCTCGCGCTCTACTAGCTCACTGCTGGAGGCAGAGTAGCCAGATGCGAATGAGAGTCAGAGACCGCGAGAGGCGACGCGCGGAGGTGGCGTGGGCTTGCAACACGATGGCGGAGGACAACCAGCGCCAGAACCAGCACCAGCACCAGCAGGGCACGGCGATCTGCCTGCCACCCGATGAGGCGCGCGAGCTGCTGACGCGCGGCGAGGCGCCCGCGGGAATGCATGTTGACGGCGACCTCGACATGTCGCGGAGCTCACACCTGGCCAGCCTGCCAGACGGCCTCAGCGTCCGTGGCAACCTCAATCTCTACGGCTGTTCGGCCCTGACCAACCTGGGCGACGGCCTCAGCGTCGGCGGCAACCTCAATCTTCACGAATGCTCAGCCCTGACCAACCTGGGCGATGGCTTCAGCGTCGGCGGGAACCTCACTCTCGTGGGCTGCTCGGCCCTGACCAACCTGGGCGACGGTCTCAGCGTCGGCGGTGATCTCGATCTCGCGGCTTGCTCGGCCCTCCAGCAGCGGCATCGCGGCGACATGGGCGCCTTCTTCGAGCAGCTTTCGGCGGTGCTGGGACCCAAGGCCGGGCTCTCTCTCCAAGGGTGGGATGCTGTCGAACAAGTACCTGATGGCTTTAGCGTCGGTGGCAACCTCGTTCTCAACTTCTGCTACAACCTAACCATCCTGGGCGACGGCCTCAGCGTCGGCGGCGACCTCAGTCTCTTTGGCTGCGGGGCCTTGACCAACCTGGGCGACGGCCTCAGCGTCGGCGACGACCTCAGTCTCTTTGGCTGCAGGGCCTTGACCAGCCTGCCCGCGAGTCTGACCAAGGTGAACGGCACGCTCGAACTTCGGGAGTGTAAAGAGCTGACCAGCGTGCCCGAGGGGCTCTATGTGGATGGCGACTTGAACTTGGCCGGCTGCACGGCTCTGACGAGCTTGCCGACGAGCCTTCGCGTCAAAGGCGCGCTTACCTTGAAATGGTGCACAGCGCTGGAGGCGCAGCACCAGGCGGACATGGGGGCCTTTCTGGTGGCGCTGCGGGAGATCATTGGGCCAAGTCGTGCTTTGCAGCTTTGCCAGTGGACAACCATCCGCGAGCTGCCTGAGTGCTACGCCGACGTTTGTGGATTGGACCTGTCCGGCTGCACCGCCCTCGCCCGTCTTCCTGAGGGTCTGCACGTGCGTGGCGATCTGACCCTTGGTGAATGCACGGGGCTACGGCGTCTGCCAAATGGCCTTCGAGTGAATGGCGTGCTTCAAATCGGGGGCTGCACGTCGCTGACGAGTCTGCCAGCCGGTCTTTGGGTCTCAAATGACCTCCTCGCCAGGCGATGCACTTCTCTCGCAAGCCTACCCGAGGACCTGTACGTCGGTGGGTACCTTTCTCTTGGGCGGTGCACTTCGCTAGAGAGTCTGCCAGCCAGCATTCTCGAGTGGCCGCTGCGCGAAAATGGCGAGCCGCACGCCATCCACCTGGGCGGCTCGGGGCTCTCGGCGGAGACGCTCGAGTGGCTTCGCGAGGCAGACGCGCCAGGTCTCCGTTTCCACGTCTACCTTTGGGGTGGCCAGTCTGAAGCAAGGCCTGGTTTTGCGAGCGCTGTAGAAGCTGCGGCGTTCTGGACCAGCGAGGCTCAAGTGGACGCCGTGACCGTGCCAACGGGGGCCGACGACGCGACGCTGGTGCGGTTCTTGTCGCGGCTGCGCGACGCTAAGGAGTTTGGCATCTCCGAGACGCGCAAGGCGCTCGCCAAGCGCGTGGTCGATGTGCTCGAGCTGCTCGCTGGCGACGACGAGCACGTGCGCGAGGAGCTGCTCCTGCGCATGAGCGACTCGCTGGACGCGTGCGGCGACAAGCCGGTGTGGGCGCTCAACCAGATGCACCTGGTCGTGGAGGTCGCCGCGGCCCGAGAGAGCGCCGAGCAGCTGCGGGACCTCGGGCGCAGGGTGATGCGGCTCATGGTCGTGCACGAGCACGCCAAGCGCAAGGTGGACTCCTTGCGCTGGGTGGACGACGTCTGCGTGTACCTGCGCTTCGAGATCGACTTGCGCGAGGCGCTCGACCTGCCCGTGGCGGCCACGGCCATGATCTACCCGAGCTACATTAAGATCGAGGATGCCGAGCTGAAGGCGGCCAAGGACGACGCTCTGGCCATCACGGACGCGCAGTTCGAGGCGTGGCTCGCCGAGTGGCCCGAGTGGCAGCGGCACCAGCGGCACCAAGTGGTCGCCGAGCTGAGGTGGCAGGAGCTGGCCGAGACCAAGCGGCGGCAGAGCCTCCGCAAGCGCGTGAGCCGGCGTCTGAGCCGGCTGGTGAGCGTCGTGGGCGACAAGATGGTCGACCCGGTGACTCTCGATGACGGCAAGAGCGTGTGGAGCTTGAGGGATCTGCTAAAGCACTGGGAGCGCACGGGCCTGGACCTGCACAACGCGCCGGTGTCCGTCGAGCAGCTGCGCAGCGACCTCAAGCGCGTTGTCGCCTGAGCAGATCGATAAAGAAACGAAGATTCAAAAGAACCAATTCTCACCCGACCAGCTGCTGCACACACGCATGCCCTCGGCCTCCGCCGGCGGCACCCTGTGCACCCCGCGGCCTCGCCCAGCATCGACGTCAGGGGCGGGTAACGCGTCCACAATCAGGCACCTTGCTTCTCCGGCTTGCCTCCCCTCGTCGGGCACGTTGGCGCTGCGCCGTCTGCGCTAGAGCTCTTCGGAAGCCGGCCTCGCGACGAACGACGTTGTCGATGACTCTCGCCGTTGGCCTCGCGACGACCTCGCCGAGCTGCCAAGTGTTGTGGCTGCCCCGAGCACAGTGGCGTGGGCGCGGCCTACGTCGTGTCCATGGACGACCCTGCCACGAAGCACACGAGCTGGAAAACCCGCTCACCTCGGACTGGTCGTACTTTGGCGAAGAGGTGGCCATCGATGGGTCGACCGCCGTGGTAGGCGCTTTCTTTGGCGACCACGAGGACTACAACAACTGCGGGGAGGCGTTCGTGTACACGCAGCAGAGCGACGGCTCGTGGAAGCTCTTGCAGACGCTAGAGCGCACGCGCGAGGCGCAAGCGTACTTTGGCGATGCCGTGGACATAGCAGTCAGTGTCCAAGCGCGACAGCGAGTTTGGCAATGCTGTGAGCATTGATGGCGACTATGCCGCCGTGGGCAGCTGGGCCGGCGACTCGGGCAAGATCTTTGTCTATGAGAAGGACGCGGACGACTCGTTGTCTCTGGTCAGCACGCTGACCTGCGACGCGTGCGAGTCTGACTACGATTTGATCGGCAAGAGCGTCTCGCTGTCGGGCGACCGCCTAGTTGTGGGTACGCACAGCACGTCCGTCTGGTCGGATGATTCGTACCCGGGCTTTGCCCTCGTCTTTCGGCGTGGCTCGGACGGCAAGTGGGCGCTCGAGGCGACGCTTGCGGCCTCGGACGGTGTCAGCAACGACTACTTTGGCTACGACGTTGCACTCTACGGCTCACGGATCGTGGTGGGCGCGTACGGCGCGGATGACGCCGGCTCAAGCGCGGGCAAGGCGTACGTGTTCGAGCTAGACTCGAGCAGCGGCACGTGGACCGAGACGCACAAGATGCTCGGCGCCGTGGCAAACGACCGCTTTGGCCAAGCCGTCGCCACGGGCTCTGGCATGGTAGCCGTCGGAGCGTATGCCGAGGACACTGGCGCCAGCAGCGCCGGCGCCGTTTACCTCTACACCGACCTGTGACCGACCGTAAAAAAAATCATGACCTTTGTTGACTCCAGCGGACCTGTTCGGAACACACTGGGCGCGCACACGAGGTCTAGTAGTCGTCGAGCGCTCTGATGCGAGTGGCGCCACGCGAGGCAGCAGCAGCACCGGCGGCGGCGGCTGTGACGAACAAGCCGAAAGAGCGTACTCCGAGTACCGCACTTGTGTACCGGTAAGTCTTGTCGTCAAGGAGCCTGGTGGAACCATGCAGCAAAATGGGAAAAAGCAAGCGCAGCGACCAGGAGAGCCAAAATGAGTGCTTTGCGGGCGGAGCAAAAACAAGCAACACTCGCGCTTCCCACCTGGTCCCCCACGGTAGTACTAGACGAGCCCTACGGGGCTTAGCTACGAAGTTCGGATGAGATTCGGTATGATTATGTATATATATATAACCTTGGCACTCTGTGCGCAAGGGTGTGGAGCGGCTACGCTACCCCAGGCCGAGCGGCACCTGGGCCAAGGGTAACGTCGCACCTGCTCTGCTGGAGCAGGTACGCAGGAGCTCTTCCTTCGCAAGCACCGCGCTGAAGAGCGCGCGCTTCTGCAGAAAGCTGAGCTCAGCGACCAGATCAGCAATGACCAGGTGGGCTCGAGACGTCCGCTGCTCTTTGATGTTCTTTTGCAGACGTTTCAGCACGACCTGGGCATCCTGACCAAAGGCGCCGCCGAGCTCAAGGACAAATGGATAGAAATCCATCTGCAGCCTTGCGCAGGAAGCCTGATGCTTGGCCCGTTTGACCAGCTCCGCTCGGGCGGGCGGCGGTGAGCGGTTCAGCTAGTGAGATCGGTGTACGAGCGGAGTCAGTAGGTGGCGAAATAGCCGAGATGACCCGCGTCGACGTGAAATCGATAGCAAACCGCCGTTCGTCGGTGCCGAGGGTGCCGTCAAAGGAGATGTCCACGCGTTCAGCGTTGCCCTCCCCAACGCGTTCTTCACGCACCGTCCGCAGAGTCGTGCGAAGGCGGGCGAAGCGCAAAAGCGCTGCCTGCACTGCGTCATGAATCTGCAGGAACTGTTGCGTGGAGCGATCGCGCCGCGCAGAGGCGAGCGGCACTGGCGATGTCCGGGCGGGCTGGGCGGGATGCGTGACCCGCGTACAAGCCATCAGATGATAGCCGTTCGCGAGGACCTTGTGCAAGCCGTCGAAACCGCACCCGGCGCACTTGTGCGGGAGGAGGTGCGCGGACTGGAAGGGCAGCCCGAGACGAAATCGAAGTAGCATGAGCCACTGCGGGTCGGAAAGGCGCCGTACAGGAAGTGTGGGCAGCTGGATGAGGCAGGTACCGGCATACGTGCCCCGATGCGCCGCCCACAGGTCGTTGTAGAAGGGCGCCAACACGCGGTCGATCTCCCCCGTATGCGGGTGCGCCGACGTGCTGAGGCTCACGATCCGCTCCCCGAACTGTTGCTCCTGAGCCCGGCGCACCGCGAGGGTGGTCGGTCTCGTGGAGAACGAGTCTGGCGAAAGAGCCGTGAACAGCAGCGGTGTCGAGCCCTGCTGACCGGGAGAGTCGGCCGCGTGCTCAGCCGCCGCGAGAAGAGAGGGAAGGTGCCGCTCCTTCTCTTCCGCGGAGGCGGAGTCCGACAGCGCGGGGTACTGCTCGGAGAGCAGACGCAGCGCGCGCAGTGGAGATGACGCCTCAGCCGTACGTGTGTCCGACAGTGGTCGCTCAAAATGAGCGCGCAGACCAGGAAAAAAGTCCAGAAGACCGTTCGCCAGGCTGCTCACGACGGAGCCCACGTAGGCTGCCGATCGGATGGGCGTGTGGAGGGTGATTCCGAGCCCTCCAGCCCTGATCGGCATATCAATCAGGTGGGTGGCCAGGTCCACGTGATTGCGGCTGAGTTCGTCACCGCGACGAACGGCCGAACTGGTGTTCGAGCCGGGCGTCGGGCCGCCAGCTGAAAAGCCGGCGCACGACCAGAGCACCGCACGGATGTCCGAGTCTACCCGAGCCGCAAAGTCGTCTGTCAGATGGACAGGCGCCGTGCGGCAGTAGAAGCTGGGCTTCTGCGAGTAGGAGAGGCGTAGCAGCGCGAACGCATTCTGCTTCCCCGGGAGGCCCGCGATAGCACGGCCCTCGAGGTGAAGACGGTCTGCGATGCCCCCGAGATAGGCGCGACAGAACTGGTCGGAACCAATCGGCGCACCTAGGAAGCGGACGCCACGCGCCTCGGCCGGCGTCGTGTTGTCGATGATGGTCGTGGTGGGGAACTGGGCACGAAAAGTCTGCGGGATGGGAGCGGAGCCCATCGCGAAGAACACGCCCTTGTTCCGGTTGCGTCTGAGGCCGTAAAACCCCAGGACGGCCTCTTGAACGAGGCTGACCCGCTGGGCAACCTCCGGGCTCTCGCAGATCGTGGCCTGATCGTCGAGGTAGGAGATTGCGTGGTACCAGCCAGGCAGACGCAGATGGGGAGAGCTAAGCGCTTCCCAGAAGTCCGTGTTGGACAGGTTTTCCGCCTCCTCGAGCTCGGTCCCCTCCTCGCGGAGTCCCGCAGGGAGGCGGAGCCGCGCGGGTGCCCGCAGCACTCGCGTGTTGGCATAGGCCGAGGTCGGCGGAAGGGTGAGGCGGCCGTGCTGGTCGTCCGCGCGCTTGCAGACGACCTGGACCTGAGCGTCAGCCTCGAGAGCGACGAGCGCGAAGAACAAGGGACCCAGCGGGTCACCTTGTTGAACACCGCGTCGAGACGAGATCTGACACCAGTGTCCGCGGTGCGTGGAACCATCGTCGAAGCCAGACGGACGTTGGTACCACACAGGAGAGGGCGCGCTGTAGGCCGTAAGAAACGCGCCCTCGAGAGCAGGCACCCACCGGCGGATCGCGTGCAAGATGGCGTCACGGCGGACCATCTGGAAAGCTGCAGACATGTCTGACAGCGCCAAGAGGGTGCCCTGGCCGTCATCTGGGTCGCGCGCGATCGTCTCAATGTAGGCCCGAAGGCTGTGGATCCCGATCTCGGCGCCGTTCGACACCGAGATGGCCAGCTGTACGTGCTGGAAGGCCTTGGCGATCTGGGAGGCCAGCGCGCGCTGAGCGACGCGGCTCCACAGTCGGCGAAAGGCGGACCCACAGGCGACGGGCCGAGGGGCCGAAGAGCCTCGCTTGGTGAGCGGAAAAGCAATGGCGGCGGCCAGGATCGGTCGCAGTGCCGTAGGCACCAGGCCATTGCAGGCCAGCTCGACGAAGCGGCAGAGAGCGGCGGCGGCGCGCTCTTCGGCTGGGCTTGGATCTTGGTCCAAGCGGTTGAACCACCACGCGAAGTGCTCGGTGGTGGCCCCGTCAGGCCCCGACGCGGCACCTTTGCTCGCGGTGCGCGCCGCCTCGCGAACGAGGTCCAACGGGATCGGGAGGAAGGGGGCGGAGGGCGGCTGAGACGGGTACACAAAGCTTGGGTCCACAGGAGCCGGGTGGAGCTCCTCAAGCTTTTGCACCATCTCGTCGTTGAAGCCGCCTATCTCGCCCGCGGTCAAAGCGCGAGCCGCCCGCGAAAGAAAGCCGCGCTCGATAAAGCGACGGACACGGCGATGACGTGCCGGGTCGATCGAGTACGGTTCCAGCGGCTCGATTTGAACCTCGGTCATGCCACCGGCCGAGCCACCGGCCGGTAGCGCCGAAGCGACCAGCGGCGGCGCCTCGTCGTCGGCCGCCGCCGTCGCCTCCGCCTCTGCCGCGTCCGTGTCCTCCACCTCCGTCGCCGCTGCCGCGGCGCCATGAGCCGCGCGCTCGAGCTCGCGCGCGCTCGGCGGGGTTTGAAGACGGTCCCGTGGATGGTGGAGGAGCGCTTCTTCATACATCTCGCGATAGAAGTGTCCTGAGACAAAGTGCGCGGCCCGTTCGCTGCGCGTCCACCTGGACGGCATGCCAGGTCGGTCTGTTCTGAGAACGAGAAGCGGAAACAGTATGAGCTGGAGCCACGCGAACGTGTAAGGCTCATTGCTGTCCACCGAAGCCGGCTCGACGCGCTCGAGCGTGTCGAGAAGGTCCGCGAGAAACGGGGTCAGAATGCCCATCGCTCGATCCCACGGCCCGGTCGTGGTACACCGCAGAGGGAAGCGATGGAGATCGCCCCCCTCGGCCAACAAGGACCGGAAGAACTCTTCACGGGTCTGCTGGCTCTGGGAGGGGGCCTGGACGGAGGCCATCACGGACGGCACCGTCGCAGGGACCCCGGCGGTGTCCTCGGTCGTGAGCGCAGGGACGCGGGTAGCCGGCTCGGTCCAGAAGGCGCCGGAGAACCGAATGAAATCCGGAAGCTCTCCCGGCGCAGGCTGCTGTCGGAAGAGGCGAGAGCGGTTCCAAGGGTGGCCTTGGGTCTCGCTCGCCGGCGCCTGCTGAAGGACGCACGTGGCGCCCAACGAGCTGCCGGGCAAGCCAAGCTGCACCAGCTTGCGCAAGTACGTCGCCAAAGTTGCTGCGCGCCCAGGCCGACCTGCGGGGTTGGCCAGAGGCGCGCCTCCCGTAGACGGGAGGATGTCAGCGAGGCTCGGAGCCTTGTCGACGGCGTAGTGCGGAAGCATAAGGTGAATCCGGACGTGCTCGGGCGGCGCAGGGAGTGTACACAGGTGCTCCACACGAAAACGGAGGAGCGCCTGGTAAAACCCACCGAGGCACCCGAGGACAACGCGGCTCGCGTTGTACTGGAAGGGGCCGAGCGGTAGCTCGGAGGTCTTGACGTTCCAAGGGACCGCCGGAGGCTCGCTCGGCGCCCCCCATGCCCAGGCGTGTGCGACTTGGATCGACTCAGTGCCACCCGAGCTAGCAGCAAGATTGGGCGTGGCAAAGAGCGTGACGGCCACCGTGCCCGTGGCCGGGGGCGGGGCGAGATCAGGCGACGCCGCTGCCGGGGACGGAGGCGGGGTCGCCAGCGTCGGAGCGGCCGGAGCTGGCTGCACGTCTGCTAGGACCTCGCCGCTGTCGGCCGGCGACGCCACATCGTGCGGCGACGCTGGCGGCGAATCGGCGGCGGGGACGTCCGCTTCCGCGGGGGCACCCACAGCGGTCGCTGCCTCTAGCGGAGGAAGGTGACGGCTGTGTTTGCTGTGATGCGTGTCCTCGTCCGCGTCGAGAGAGGCACGACGCTTCTTGCTCAAAGTGTCCGGCTCGGAGCGAGATGACGGGGACGGCACAGCTGGCGCGCCCGCGGGCGTGGTCGCCTGATGCTCGTTGGTACGCGACGAGGGCTCCGAGTCCTCAGACTCGTCTCCCGACGAGCCCTCGTCGCGCGGGGGATCTGACCGTTGGGCATCAGAGACAGACGTGGCTCTCTCGTCACGCTCGACGGCTGGGGCGGAGCCCTCGGACTCGCAGTCGCTCTCGGCCTCCCGCGCCCGGCGCCTAGGCGGCGCCCGCCCCTCGGTCGGGGACACAGAGCGGTCTGCGGCGCGCTTCTGGCGCCCAGACATCTGGGATGTGCGATGGACCGATGGGCGATCGGAACGATGTAGTTCGCGTAGAACTCTCAAACTCTCGCGGGCCACCAAGGACGATCACGTCGACCGTCCAGTGGCCTCTCCCCTCGCGCAAAGTGCTGTCGTGGCTCGCGCACGCGTGCGTGCGGTCGCCGCTCTCTGCGCGCTCAACCGACACCCCCTGGTCGGAATGAGATTCGGCGGTCGAAATTCCCGTGGTATGATCGCTTGTGCTTGATTGTCGACTGCTCGTGCTCTTTTATTGCCAGCCACTCATCTCGAAGTCCTTAGGAGAAATGTATAGCGAAAACACTAGGACTTGACACAGAAGCGACACGAACGCCAACTCCACAACGGATCTGGATCTTTTTTTTGACAAGCACAGCGCCTCTCGAGCTGGGACGCCGAGCAGCTGCTTGCGATCGCGGCGTCGCGGGTGAGCGGAGGCGCCGCTGGTGCCGCATAGGCCGTGGGCCCTTCGGTGCTAGAGCGCCAAGTGCAAAGCGATGGTACCTACTGTCCACGTTGATTTTGATCATTTTGGGCTCGACGCGACTTGATCAAGAGTGCCTTTGTGCTTGCCGCTCACCGCAGCAAGGACAGCAATGGTGATCAGAGTTAGGAGCTATTGCGAGTGGACGGACGCTGCGAGGCCGTCTGCCAGGCCCGTAGCGCATTGTGGCGCGTCCGAGGAGAAGAGCAAGTTGATGGTTGGGCGGAACACAAGGTCGGCGCGCCCGAGCAAGGTCGGGTAGAAGACGAGAAAGGTGTCAGGAGGCTCAATGGTCTCGGCGGGGAGGCGGTGGTGGCCTTTGACGGCTTGACTGCCTCGCTTGTCGGCTTGGGCGCTCTGTACAGCGCGAGCCAGAGCGAAGAGTTGGCCTCCGCGTCGAGGCGAACAATCGACGAGTGGCGAGTATTGAGGCCAGGTGGCGCAACGATGGGCGCGGCCTCACTCAGGCAGAGGGTGCTAGGCCCTTTGTCGGGCTCTGGGCGCGATGTGGCTAGCTCATAAGAAGCAAATTGATGGTTGCCCAGAGCAGCGGAAACGAGCTCATGCAGAGGACGAGCTATCGGCGCGGAGGCCGGAAGAGGACCTTGATTGCTTTGTTGGGCGAGTGGAGGGGCCTGCTGACGGCCTCACGGCACGCTGTGTGGGCTGGTTTACTCTGAGCAAGTTGAACACGGAGAACAAGCCCGCGACGGTGCGAAAGCGAATCAGCGACACGGAGCAAGTACTGGGGGCATTAAACGCAACGGTGGGCGCGTCCTCACTCGGGTGGAGGGCGCTAGAGCGTTTGCCGGGCTCTGGGCGCGATGTGACAGGCGCGAGGGTAGTAAATTGATGGTTGCGCAGAGCAGCAGAAACGAGCTCATGCGGACGCCGAGATACGGGCGGAGAGGCCCGTTGGTGGCCTTGGTTGCTTTGTCGGGCGAGTGGAGAGGCCTGCTGACAGCTTCGTGGCGCGCCGTATCGACTTGCGCACTCTGAACAGGTCGACCGAGGCCAGCAAGCCCGTGACGGTGCGGAAGCGAATCAGCGACAAGGAGCGAGTACAATGGGCAGCAGACGCAGCGATGGGCGCGGCCTCGCCTGGGCAGAGGGCGCTAGTGCGTTTGCCGGGCTCTGGGCGCGATGTGACGGGCGCGAGAGCAAGAAATTGATGGTTACGCAGAACAGCGGAAACGAGCTCACGCTGAGGCCGAGATACGGGCGGAGAGGCCCGTTGGGGGCCTTGGTTGCTTTGTTGGGCGAGTGGAGAGGCCCACTGACAGCTTCGTGGCGCGCCGTATCGGCTTGTGCACTCTGAGCAGGTCGACCGAGGCCAACAAGCCCGTGACGATGTGGAAGCGACACAGCAACATGGAGCGAGACCTGGGAGCAGGGAACGCAACGGTGGGCGCGGTCTCACCTATGTGGAGGGCGCTAATGCGTTTGCCGGGCTCTAGGCGCGATGTGGCTAGCGCGAGGGCAGCAAACAGATGGGTGCACAGTGCGGCGGAAACGAGCTCACGCGGAGGACAGGCTATGGACTGGCCGGGTGGAAGGGAGCTTTGTATGCTTTCTCCGACGAGCGGAGAGACCCAGTGACGGCTTCGTGGCGCGCTGCATCTGCTTGCGCACTCTGAGCAGGTCGACCGAGGCCAGCAAGCCCATGACGCTGCGGAAGCGAAACATCGGCAAGGAGCGAGACCTGGGAGCAGGGAGCGCAACGAAGGGTGCGGCCCCGCCTGGGCAGAGGGCACTAGGCCCATTGCCGGGCTCTGGGCGCGATGTGACAGGCGCGAGAGCACCCGAATCGATATTTCGCGGCCTTGGACACTGGAAACGCACGCCGAGGCACCGGGATGCAGGGTAGAGGACGGAGCAGCGCCCTGCGCTCTCGACACACAGGTGAAAAGCACTGCCGCCGGGCTCGCAGCTCCGCGTTTCACTTGTGGCGACCTGTCGAGCAAGCTTGAGACGCAGAGTTACCTGAAGACGACCTCTCTGGGCTGTTAAAGAGCGCTTGCAGCGCGGCAGGGAGTGTGGCGACGCTCGCGTCCGTGTGGTAGACTAGCGGATTCATGAGCTGGTCTCGTCGCTCCTCGAGGTTCGATCCTCTTCGGCGGGCTCGTCATGGTCGTCGTCGTTCAGGCTTGATGGACTTGTGGTGTGACGGCTCGCAGGGGACCAAGAGGGGCAGGGGCAGGGGCAGAAGACGGCATGGGGCTTGGGCCGGCAGGCGGTGACGGTCACTGGCCAGCGTGGTAACTCGTTACTGGGCGACAACAAGTCCGCGGCGGTGCTTGTCGCCTTTGTCGACACCGAGGTGGGCTTGGCCAAGGAGCGGCGACCAAGTGAGACGAAGTGGCGAAGGAGCCGGGTGCTTGGGCTCTGGGCCAGGATATGGAGCGCGCCGAGGTGTTGCGACGGTTTGGCGGCGCCCTGCAACACTGTGGCGCCGGTTGGACATGGCACGAGGAGGACGACGCGGATGAGGACGATTGTGGCCACTTTGATGATGCACCACGGTGCGAGGCGGGCGGATATGAGACGTCGAGGGCGTTCATGGCCACGAGAGGGAGGTGGAGGCGTGCACGATCGTCCTCGCCGCTGCAGTCATCGCGATGGGCAATCCCACGAGACGCTCCACGACGACCGAGATGAATAGGTGGAGAAGCAAAGGAATAGACGGACACCAGCCAGTGCAAGGCACGGGCATTGAAAGCAGGCTTGGTTCGTACCGTGGCGAGCGCGGCACGCCAAGCCAACTGATGGCGCTGCGGCTCTGGTCTGGTGCGGCCTGGCTTGGCAAGCTGGACGAAGAGCAAGAGTGAAGCCGACGACGACGTCCAAGGCGCAGGCGTCGTGCAAGGCAGAGAGCAGACCCACAAGCAGCCTTGGGAGCTTGAATGGCTCAAGGCACAGGTGGAGAAGAGCGCAAGCAGTGCCGCTGCGTGTCCGGTCGGTCTGAAGGCTGGAAGCAACGAGACGACCAAGGTGGTCGTTCTGGTGATCTCGTCGATGGAGGGTAAAGCCACCAAGGAGGGCGATGGCGTGGCCGGAAACACGGCAGGGCTCGGCAGGGCGCGTGGGAAAAGCGCTTTGCGGGCTGCAGCGTTGTCGCAGCATGGCGCGACGAGCTCGGAGAGACATGTTGTTGCCAGCAACGCAGAGAAGGAAGCAATGGTGAGGGCGGAGCGCGCGCAAGAGAACTCGATCGCGTCGTGGCGCAGGTAGACGAAGGCTGTGTAGCGCTCGGCGGCACTCGGTCCGGCTCTCGAGTGGTTCTTGTGCCGCCGTGGTTGCTTGGAAGGGCAGAGGTGGTTGTTGGCCGGGCTTGGTCGTGAGTGGTCCAGGAGAGGCGATGACAAAAGGTGAAGAAGAGCCGGAGAGCGAGTGGACGGAGGGCAAGCAAGCAAGACAGATTGGCGGCAGGGATGGAGGTGACGCAGACTGAGGCGGCGAGCTGCACTAACGGCGTTGGCGTGAACCATGGCGTGATGGCAAAGAAGCACACGGCCAGGCAAGCAAGCAAGGAAGAAGAATGGTTGGAAGCAGGCACAACGAGATGGCTTGAGAAGCAGCGCAGACGGGGTACAGGGCCGCGGCGGGGCTCGGGACGCAGGTGAAGTTGGCAGCCAGCGCCACTGCCGCTCCTTGGGTCGTGGTGCGGCGTTCGAGGGGCTACACAGAGGGAGAAGGTTGTCGAGGGTGGGCATATGCCACAGAGGAAAGGGTTGCACGGGCTGGAGACAAGTTGAACGCCGCGAATGGATGCAGGAGCGGCTGTTGATGGGCTTTGCCGGTGGCGCGGCATCGTTTAGGATGAGCGAGTGGCTGAGTTGGGCGAGATGAGGAGTTGTCGAGAGCGCATGGGCAAGCCAGGCGGTGGCGAGAGAGAGGAGAGTGGATCGGAAGGCTTGGCGGGGATGTGGCACAGGTGGATCAGAGCATCGGCACCCTTGAGAGCTCAGAGATCCGCGAAGGTGGCTGCTGTAGGTGGTTGAACAAACAGAGCACTTGTTGTTGTGCGGTTGGTCAGTCTGGGAGGCGAGGTTGAGATCAAGAGTGGCGGTGAACAGGTCGAGGAGCCCGGGCAGAGGTGGAGGTGAGCGGCAATCATCTCGACACGGCGCTTGGTGGGTTTGGCAAGATCAGCAGCGTCGGCGACTTGCGCGCGCTTGAAGACGATGATCGAGTTGAGAGCGAAGGAGTCTTGAGTTGTGAAGCAAGAGGGCTCGGAAGGCGACATGGGACAAGAGGCACGGGCGACCGAGGCGGCAGACTCACGGGCAAGCGTCAGAATGAGCCAGAGCGAGGTCGCGAGCAGAGACAGAAAAGTTGTTTCTTGGGTCGTGTAGCGCTTCCGAAACGGAGAGAGTGCGAGGCTGAGAAGAGGTCAGTGGCGGTGAGGCGCTGGAGGAAGCCGTGGTGGCCATTGGCAGCCTCGCTATATCTCATGGCCGTGCGCGAGGAGGTCGTGGACTCGTGTGGCGCTGGTGGTCGATCGTTTTGTTGTTGTGAGAAGCACGTCGACAAGAGCGCACGACTCGGCCGAAGACTCGGTTGGGCGATCAGCCAGGAGCCGATCCATGATGAAGGCCCTCTCGGGAGCCAGTCTGTCCACAGATCGGTCAGCGAAGATTCGGCGAAGAAAGATCTTTTCGCCATCAAGATCGTGAGGAGCTTTGGGTGAGCACAGGCCGCCACGGGCGAGGCTGCGATGGCAAGAGCGCAGGGTGTGCGTGCGGGCGCGGGCTGGTGTCCACTGGCTCCAACACACGGGCTCGACTCGGAGCAGAGCGGTGGTGCGGAGTGCTGGTGTTGGAAGAGCAGGCTGGTGAATGAGTGAATGAACAATGGCGAAGGGAGGTGGCAAGAGACGAGTTGTGGCGGCGGCGGTGGCGGCAGCGATGGTCGTCTCGGGGCGTCCCGCACGCGGGCGTCGGCACAGCATCCAGCGCGTTAGGCCATGGGAGAGACAGAAGAGGCTGGCGAGGACATGCATGCTGAGACTGAATGGAATGGTAGCTGGCTGCGCCGGTAGCGGGACGACGCGAGCACGTGCGGGCGAGCTAGGCGGCAGACGCGTCCAGTGCGGGGAGGCGCAGCAGACGCACAGGACAGTGGTCGTCATCGACCGGCAGAGGAGGCAGTGGCGCCCCTTCTGAGCTCGCGCGTCGTGGTTGGGCTTGTTGGTGTCGAAAGTGAGCGAACTCGTGGCCAAGTGTCGGGTTGACTCCCTCGAGAGACCCTGTGCAAGTGTCCATGAAACATGGGAACAACAAGCAGGCAAGCCTTCGCCAAAAGTGCGACCAAAGTGCATTCTCCCCTCACGTTTCCTCACACATTTGCATTACGCATCAAACGCCCCTCAATTTTTTGCGCGATCATGAAAATTAGAGTAATACTCTAAGATTCAAGAGTGGTGTTGAGAGTGGGTTCAGTGTCGCAGCTGAGGGGGCGCTTGAGGGGTGAAGAGATGAGGGGCGAAGAGAGAAGTTTTGCTTCTCTCTTCGTTTCTTCAAATCGGATCTCTTCGAGTTTCTCTTCGGAGTGCGCGGCAGGGACTTGTTTGAAATTTTGTGCCACGGGAAAATGACGAGCGCGACAGAGGGAGACGCGGCGCGGCCAAGTGTTGGCAGCGTCGCCTCGAAAGATCCTCTTGATTCGCAGCATCGGAATTCGGTTCCTCTGCTTGCTTGTCCCTCTCAAAGGAGGTGAGCGCAGGGTGGATCGAGGGAGCGGTGGCCAGGCCTTTCTTTCAATGATGAATGAAGAGTTGGCTGCTCGTATGCTCCGAGTGCAGAAGGCTTCATGCTGTTACGCGATGCGCAACACTTGAATCTGAACGCAGAACGCAAGGAACCGCTCTGGTCGCGGTACGCCACTGGCGGAAGCGACTGAGTTTGACTTTGTAGCGTCGCCCCCGCACGACCGACTCTATGAACGAGTGGGCATCGGCGGTGAGGGCCACATCCAAGAAAGGCAGCAGGCGCCTCGTGACGAGTTGAGAAAGAAAAGTACTATAAGTGTGGGTTAGGGTACCCAGTCAGGGCATTAGGTTAGGTTAGGGTTAGGTTAGGTTAGTTAGGTTAGGTTAGGTTAGGTTAGGTTAGGTTAGTTAGGTTAGGTTAGGAGGTTAGTTAGGTTAGGTTAGGTTAGGTTAGGTTAGGTAGGTAGGTTAGGTTAGGTTAGGTTAGGTAGGTAGTTAGGTTAGGTAGGTTAGGTTAGGTTAG
>JACDIV010000002.1:0-76011 GCA_022244645.1 Thraustochytrium striatum | reverse complement strand
CGAGCGAGACCGGTCTCCTCGGGCTCGGGTTGGACTTTAATGCCAGATTGCTGCGCGAATTCCACCTCGGCAACAACGCAGCCGTACTGAGCTGCAGCCCTAGGCGACCGGTTCGAGTCCGTGCAGCACGCGACACGGGCCTTTCGGCCACTTATCGTCGAGGAGGCGCTCGCGACGCTGCGGGATGAGCTACGGCGCATGCAAGGCCCCGGCACTTTGGCGGCAAGCTTGACCTCGAGTACCTGCGCAAGAACCAGTCCAGTGGTAAGCTGAGCTTCGTGTTCAGGATCCGCACGCCGCTACGGCATGTGCGGAGCAAGTGGACGCACACGTCCACTTTTGTGTGGGCGCGGAGCGAGGCCATGGACCTCATCGGCCTCGTGTCGTCCTCCTCCAAGGCCATGGAGTCGGGAGAGCTGGTGCTCGACATACGGCCCGCGGACGACGACGAGGGCCTGCTGCGCCCTGGCATGCGCTTCGCTGGTCACGTCGGGTCCAGCTTCATCACGCTCGACAGGATGTACTCGGCCGACGTGCAGCCCCGTGCGCTTGGCTTTGAGCACTCGCTACTCCGGGCCGAGCAGCGCAGCCACACCTGTTCGCGTCCTCCGATTCGGAGGAGGAGGTAGAATCGGAAGGCGATGCGTCGTTGGAGGATCCTCTGGCCTCCGAGTCTTCCAATTCTGCGAAGCACGTCCTCGAGCGACGAATCTGTGCCGCTGCGCCGCGGCCGCCGCTGGGCCAAGGCCCCGGCGAAGAAAAAGCGCAAGGCGCCCAAGCCCAAGATGCTGCCCAAGCCGCCTCCGCCGATCCAGCCCACGCGCAGCATGCACTCGCTCAACGCGGCCCAGGCAACGGCGGTGGCGCGCGTGTTGGACTCTGCGCAGCCGAGCCTGCACCTGTGGCAGGGCCCTCCAGGCACCGGCAAGACGCGAACGATTGTGTCGCTGCTGGACGCGCTCCTGGCGCGAAGCCGCCAGCAAAAGAGGGCCAAGTCCCTGATCATGGTGACAGGGCCGTCCAACCAGTCCGTGCAAGTCGTGCTGGACAATCTCGTCGCGCTGTGTGAGAGGGACGACATACCTCTGCCGTCGATCGCACTCGCGGCTGTCGAGGAGGCCGTACCCGACCACCTCGCCAAGTTCTTTATCCATGGCGTCCTTCCGCGCGTCTGCGCAGTTCTGGCTGAGGCCGCCAACAAGGATGGCCTCCTCACGCCGCGAGAGGTGGCCAAGGTCGTGCGCACGGTCGCGTCGGTGCGCTCGCGGATGCGCAGCGCGTGGTCCGCGCTCGGCATTGCCGAGGGGCTGGCTTCGCTCGAGACACTCGGCAAGATGCTGCCGGCTAACGTGTTTGCCGTCGATTCGGACGACGACGACGACAACGACGAGGAGGTAGCAGGCGGGGCGCGTGTTGCACCCCAGCCAGCAACAGCAGCACAGCAGCAGCAGCAGCAGCAGACAGGCGTTGTCAAGGGTGACGTGAGCGATACCGACTCGGAGGCGGTGGTCCTGTTCGATGTGGACTCCGAGTCAGGCAGCAGCGGCGATGAGAGCGCAACGTCGCGCGACAGCAGCGGCAGCGGCAGCGGCGGCAGCGGCAGTAGCAGTAGCAGCAGCGGCAGCAGCAGCAGCAGCAGCGGCGGCAGCGGCGGCGGCGGCGGCCCCGTGATGGCGTATCGTGTCCTGGCCAAGCGCACATTCAAGGAGTGGCATGACAAGCTGCGCGCCTTTATCGCCGAGGAGGGCGGCAGCCGCGCCGAGTACGACTTTCTGATGTCAGCGGACGTGGTCTTCTGCACGCTGGCCGTCGCCGGCCGTCAGTCCGTCAAACGCGCCCTCAGGCGGCACAAGGGCGGCGTCGAGTTTCTCATCGTGGACGAGGCCTGCCAGAGCATTGAGGCCGAGACCTGGATCGCGCTGCAAGGGCTCCCAAAGCACGTCGTCCTCGTCGGGGACCCCAAACAGCTGAGCGCCACGGTCGTGTCGCAGAGCGCCGTGCGCTGCGGCTTTCAGCGTCCGCTCATGGAGCGGCTCATGCAGTGCGGCTATCCGCACATCATGCTCGACGTGCAGTACCGCATGCACCCAGCCATCTCGACCTTCCCGAGCCGAATGTACTATGGCGGTCTGCTGCGCGACGGCGAGAACGTATCGCAGCGCGCGCCGCTGGTCTCCCACTATGCGCCGCTGTCCTTCTTCGACGTGGCGGACGGCCAAGAGACCGTCGGCGTGCTCAACAGCTACAGCAACGGGCAGGAGGCGGTCGCTGTGGCTCGGCTACTGCGCTGGCTGCAGTCCAAGGGCGTGCCCGTGGCCTCATCCACGATCGTGATCACCTTTTATGCCGACCAAGTGGACTGCATCCGGCGCGAGCTGCGCGGGCCGGGCCTAGGCGCGGTCAAGGTGGCCACCGTGGACAGCTTTCAGGGTTCGGAGGCCGATGTGGTTATCCTCTCCTTCGTGCGCGCCAACGACCGCTGCCAGGTCGGCTTCCTGGCGCACGCGCAGCGCCTCAACGTGGCCGTGACCCGGGCCAAGCGCTGCTTGCTCATGGTGGGCCACGCGCGGACTCGCCTCGAGCGGCAGCGCCGACCTCTCCGCCCTCGTGCACGACATCCGCCAGCGCAATCTGATGCTCGACGCTAGGACCATCCGTGAGCGCACGCCGAGCAACGGCGGCGGCGGCGGCGGCGGCGGCGGCGATGACGGCGATGATGATGATGACAGTCGAGTTTTGCTCAATGCTTTCAAGGAGCCTGGAACCAGACCCAAGTGATCACGTTGATGAAATCAAGGCCGAAGAAGATCGAGATCTTGTAGAGCGCCATCCACCGCCTCAGCGAGCGGATGGTGGGGCTCTTTGCTCTTGCGCTGGCCGCCAGCGGCGCCCTCGTGGTCGCCGCTGAGCGCACGCCCGTGCTCATCGTGCCTGGCGACGGCGGTAACCAACTCGAGGCCCGCATCGACCTGAGGCATGCTCCACCGCACTTCTTCTGCCGCAAGAGGTCGGCCGGCTGGTTCACGCTGTGGCTACAGGTGACCGACCTGCTGCCCGGCGAGGTCGACTGCTGGAGCGACATCGTGCGCCTCGACTTTGACCGCGATACTGGCCGCTTCAGCGACGCGCCTGGCGTCGAGACTCGCGTGCCGGGCTTTGGCGGCACAGACACCGTCGAGTTCCTTGACCCAGACCTACGCAGCGGGTCGGCCTACTTTCACGCCTTCGTGGAAGCGCTGGCCAAGCGCGGGTACCGGCGCGGCGTCGACGTGGCCGCCGCGCCGTACGACTTTCGGCGCTCGCCGGCGTCCAACGCGGGTACGAGGCCGCGGTGGTGGCGCTTGTGGAGAACTCTACGAGCGCGCGGGCGGAAAGCCCGTGGCGATCGTGTCGCACTCCATGGGGTCGCTGGTGGTGCTGTACGTGCTCAACCAGCAGCCGCAGAGTGGAAGGAGAGGTTCGTTCACTCGTGGACGTCCATCGCGGGCGTGTTTGCGGGGTCGGCGCTCGAGTTCAAGCTGCACGCGTCCGGCGACAATGTGGGCATCGCGTTTGTCAAGAGCCAGAGCGTGGTCAAGGAGCAGCGCTCGTACGAAACCAACACGTGGATGATGCCGCGGCCCGGTTTCTGGCCCGCCGATCACGTCTTCCTGCGGTCGCCCGCGCGCAACTACACGGTGCGCGACCAAGCCGCCTTCTTCCGCGACGTCGGGTACCCTGACGGCGCGCAGATCCACAACCAGACGCTGGCCCTGAGCCCCGGCCTCCCCGCCCCGGGCGTGCCGGTGCACCTCATGATCGGCGACGGCGTGCCGACGCCGCTCTCGTACATCTACACCCAGGGCGACGCGCGCACGTGGTACCACCACGACCCGGCGCAGACGCTAACGGGCGACGGCGACGGCACGGTCAACCTGCAGAGCCTGCTCTCCGTGCACCGCAAGTGGTCCGGCGAGCAGCCGCAAGCCGTGACCCTGGACCGCTTTAAGGGCGTGGCGCACACGCCGCTGGTATCGCACGGGCCGCTACTGCGGCGCTTCCTGGCCCGCCTGGCGCCGCAGGGCGGCCTCGAGGCGGCGATGTGACGGCCAGCTCGGCTGTCCATCTCGCGCAATGGACGTCGGTCGAGTCGCATCGCATGGGTGGCGCAAGGGATGATCGACAGTCACGAGCGCAGCGAGACGTCGAGCAGGCGACGCGAGGTGCTGCCGGCCATGGCGGGGCCCGTGGTGGTTGGCATCGCCGCGGCGGGTCTGGCAGCGGCAAGACGAGCATCTCTGACGCGGTGTGCGCGCGCATCGGCGCGCGGCTGGTGAGCAAGATCACGCACGACAGCTACTACAAGGACCTGGCGCACGTGAGCCTGGAGCGGCGCAAGGAGGTCAACTTTGACCACCCGGACTCGCTCGATACCGACCTGCTCATCGAGGACCTGCGCAAGCTCAAGGAGGGCCAGGCCATCGGCGTGCCCGTGTACGACTTTGCGACGCACACGCGGCGGCCCGAGGAGCGGCAGGAGGTGCAGCCCACGCCCATCCTGCTGGAGGGTATTCTGATCTTCTCGGAGCCGCGGCTGCGCGACCTCTTGGACATCAAGGTCTTCGACACCAGCTCGGACATTCGCTTCATCCGACGCCTTAAGCGCGACACTACGGAGCGGGGCGCTCGGCGGAGGAGGTTGCGGAGCAGTACCTCTCCACCGTGCGGCCCATGCACAACCAGTTCGTCGAGCCCACCAAGCAATTCGCCGACGTCATCGTCCCCGAGGGCGGGTACGACTCGGTGATTGCCATGGATATGCTCATCGCGCACATGAAGCACGCGGTGCGCGACGCCCCCGAGGCGCAGTACGACGCCGCCGGGGACGCCGTGGAGGCGGAACAAGACGCCACGGAGGCGGGGGCGGCGGAGGGCGCCGAAAAGGAGCAAGAGGCGAAGTGAAAACTGAACCTCTGCCCTTTTTGTCATCACACCAACTCGGGCCGCTCGAAGGTGCCCTTTGTCTGGCTCTTGCGCGAACGGTGTTAGCCGGTTGCGCAAGACGCTTTTGCCGCTCTTTGTTGTTCTTCTTGTCCTTGAGCTGGGTCAGCGTCCGCGTGCGCCGCGCCTGCGCCTTGTGGTCCTCCATGGCCTTGTTCACGCGCGCTTTCGCGCGCTTTTTCATCGCGGCGGCGTCAAGGACCACCGACTCGTCGTCGTCGTCGTCGTCGTCGTCGTCGTTGTCGTCGTTGTCGTCGTCGTCGTGCTCCCCGCCCGAATCGCGCGGGTTCGAGCCGTTCTCCGAGCCTTCGCCTTGGCCGTCGTCGCCGTTTGTCAGCAGGCCCATCTCGCGGCCGCGACTATCGGCATCGTCCCCGTCGTCCTCGTCGCTGTGGCCGGCGTCCGACCCGGACCGGGCCGTCGAGATCGGCGTGCCAAGCTCGCCGTTGCCGATAAACCGCCGCGGCCGCACGCGGATATTGTTCACGTGCGTGCCCTCCTCGCTGCCGCCGAGGTCGAGTCCTGGCGTCTTGCTGCGGACCACCAGGGTGTCTGATGGGCCAGCGTTTGGCCCCGCGGCCGAGGGCGGCGCACCGCTTCCGGCAGGACCAACCGCAGCGCCGGCGCCCTCGGGCCCGCCCGCCGCTGCTGCGCCGACACCGGCGGCGCTGCCCGCGCCCGGTGCGCTGCCGGGAGCAGCGGCCGAGCCGTAGCTGTTTTCGCTCAGTTCGGCCGAGCCCCCTCGCGAATGTTGCGCGTTCACCGTGTCTAGCAGCTTCATGAGCTTGGACTCGCACGAGAGCGTGAGATCGAGCACCTCGACCCCGCTCTTCGCGTTGGCGTGGTCGTCCTCAAAGTTGAGCACCTGCTTGAACGGCGAGAGCCGGCTGAGCAGGCCCAGCATGCCGGCGCGCACCTGGATGAGAATGTTCTCCAGACGCGCGTTGACCGCTTGCTTAATCTTGAGCTCGTGGCGGGCTTCTAATATGTCGTTGTCGAGCTTGTCGTACATCTCGCGGTTGAGCTCAGACCCGCCAATGCCGGCCGCCTTGAACTCGGCAAACTCGGTTTGCACGCAGGCCAGATCCTCCTTGACCTTGCGCTGCCGCTGCTCCGCCTCCACCTTCTCCTCGACTAGCGCCTGCTTGTTGGCGCTCTGGCCGAGGAACTTTTCCACCATCTCGTCCAGCGTGCGAACCCCGTCGCCTCGCGGATGGCAGCAAAGGCCTCCTCGTACGTGGAGACCGCCTGCGTGGTGCGCTGGTGAATGCGCTCCAGCTCCTCGTCCTGCGCCGTGCTCTGCTTGACAGCGTCGATGAGCTGGCGTTCGCCCTCCTCGCTCAAGTCCCCGCTTAGCTCGGCGTCCATGACCATGCGCGCCTTTTCGCGCTGCTCGCGCCACTCTTCCATGCGCTTGGCGTTGGCGCTTCCTGCCGCCGCAGGGAGAGCTGCTTGTTGCGCAGATCGCGCTCCTTGTTGATCTTCTCCGTCGTCCGGAGCGCCTCCTGGGCCACCGCGTTGCCTGTCTCGAGCTGCCGCATGAGGAGCTTGACCTCCTCAAACTCTCGCGAACTCGCATTCAGGGCCTCCTCCATGCCTTTGATGTGCGCGTCAAAAGCCACCTGATTGAGATCCAGCCGCTTCTTCATGTGCAAGAGCGTGCTGCGACGGAACTGCCGCCGCTCGAGCTCCTCCTGTGCCTCCTCGATGGCCTTGCGGAGGTCGTCGATCTTGTGCGTGTCCGTCGTCTCGTGCAGCTCCATGCGCCGGAGCGAGTCGTTCTCGACCTGCAGGCTTGCCAACTCGTCAATCATCGTGTTGAGCTGCTCTTCGCGCTGCTCGACGGCCACCTTGAGCTCGTTGTACTTGCGCGAGTTGAAGTTGAGCGCGTTCTGCAGGATCTCCTCAGGGCTTTTGATGCGCCTCGCGTCGCGCCCCCTGGCGAGGGTCACGGCCGGCAGCCTGCGTCGCTTGGGTTCCTGGCCGGGCGCCTTCTCCTTCCCGGCGGGCGCCTCCTTGCTGACCAGCGCCAGCGCCGTGTCGGACTGCGAGCTGAGCAGCTTGTTGAGCCCCGTGCCGGAGTTCATCTCGCGCACGGCGTCCACCAGATCCTTCTTCTGAAAGATCTTGCGATTCTCGCCCTTGAGGTTGGCCGCGGCGCCATCGTACAGGATCTTGATGTGGTCCAGTGGCGCCAGCTTCTTCGGGCCGCCCATCGTCCTGCCGCCCTTGTCCTTCCCGCGCGCCATCGCCAGCCTCGCCAGCTCGGCCGTCTCCTGCTCCTCCTCGACCTGCCTGCCAGATCCGTTGCCAGCCTCGTCGCGGGGTTTCGGAGTCTGCGCGGATTCGTTTTCTTTTCACTCAAAACCCCTCCTCTCATTGGATGCGATTTTCGACAAAGATTGAGAACGCGGCACGACAGAGGGAGGAGGTGGAGGAGGAGATGGGGGCGGAGGAGGTCGAGCTGGCGCCCTGGCGCGCCGCGGTGCTGCTGTGCGAGGACGACGCGAGCTGGAGCGACCTGTGCGAGGTCTGGGAGCGCGCGCTTCGCGGCTCGGACCCGCCCGAGGCATGGAATGTGCTGCCATTCCACGTCACCAAGGGCGAGCTGCCGCGCAAGGAGCTGCTGGCTCGCTCTGGCAAGCAGGGCGGCTTTGACGTGGTCGTGGTTACGGGCTCGGACTACTCGATATGGACACTAGCTTGGAGCATTGGATGGGCCCAGTTTGCGACCTAGTGCGCGGCCTGGCCGCGGCGCCCGAGGGACAGCACGTGCCCAAGGTGGTGGCTACGTGTTTTGGGTGCCAGCTCGTGGCGCGCGCGCTTGGGGGCGTGCCCAATACCAACCCAAAGCACGACACCATTTTCGGCACCGAGCAGCTGCGCCCTCTCGAGGCGGCACAGCTGCTGCCCTGGTGCGAGCTGAGCACGACGCCGCGCCGGGTGCTGCAGGCGCACAACGACTGCGTCGAGACGCTGCCGCCCGGCGCGCTGCACCTCGCTACGTCAGATTCGTGCGTGAACGAGGTGTTCTTCGTGCCGCTGGGCCAGGACAGTGGCGTGCTCGGCATTCAGGGCCACCCCGAGTTTGAGGTGCCGCACATGCTGGACCGCATCCTGCCGACCCTTGACGGGACTGGCCGCCTCACCGCTGCGGAGGCGCAAGCCGCTATGGACGCTATGGACCATCCGCTCGACTCGGAACGCCTTCTGGGCGACATCCGGCGCTTCGTCAAGGGCGAGACGTACCAGCCGGAGCGCGGTGACGGCCCAGCTGAGGTGCAAATCGCACGCCTCGAGGCGCAACTAGCCGCCGTGCGGACCTCGTTCGCCACCGTCGTCGCGCGCTTGGCGGCCGGCGCAGTCTCCGGCACCGCCGCGCGCCTCGGCGAGGCCGCGCAAAATGAAAAGGATGCAAAGTCGGAGCACGACTATTTCGTGCCCGCGGACGACGTTTGGCGCGCCCGCGCCGAAGCGCTGCTGCGCGGGGAAGGCAGCGCGCGTGACCTGTGTGAGCGTAACGACTTGCCGCAAGGCGTGGACCCGCCGGTGGGCTGCAAACCTCGCGCAAGGACGCCGCGGCCCGCCTGGACCCGGTCGCGGCGCAGACGCTCGAGGGCGTGCACAGCAAGAACATCCTAAGCTGCCGCGCTGTGTCGCTGGGGGGTCGCGTGGTGGTCCTCAGCGCGGCCGCTGACGGCGGTGTCCATGCCACAGACCTGGCCTCCGGGGCAGGTCGCCTCGTTAAAGCTGTGTGCCCCCGCGGTGGCGCTCGCGGCTTTGCCGGCGACGGCGCCGAGGAGCGCGCGTTTCGCATGCGCGACCCTCGACGGGCGCTCGGAGCTTATCGACCTCGAGGTTGATCCGGACGGAACGCACGCCCTCCGGGCTGCGGAGGTCGGCCAAAAGCACGAGAAGGCCGCCACGGCGGTTGCAGTATCCCGGTGTGGGGCCTTCCTGGCCACGGCGTCGCGCGCGCTGACCGTGCATCTGTACAAGGTCGGCGAGGAAGGGTCGACCTTTGAGCTCCAGCGGACGATCAATTGCGCGGGGTGCCCGGAAGCGATCGAGTTCGTCGAGTGCATGGGCTGTGTGTGCCTGGTGGTGGCCATCCGCGGCGACCACTTGCTGCACTACGTCCGCGCGGGCTCGCTGCCGGGCGAGACGCCTGCCCTGGACGAGGTAACCGTCAACATGAACAGCAACGGCGACGGCTTCGTGTCCTTCGCCGTGCTGCACCTCGCCGCGGCTCCAGCTGGCTTGCCCATGCTGGCGGCAGCAACCGACAAGAGCCGCATCATCGTCTTCCGCGCCGGCTCAGCCGAGCAGTATCGCAACCTCTACGGCCACGAGGGCGGCGAGTACGCGCGGCCTAAGATCGCCTGGGACTCTACCGGGACCTTTCTAGCGGGCACCTCCGAGCCGCAGGTGGCCATCTGTCTGTGGCATGTGCCCACGAGCTCGTTCTCAAGTTGACCGGCCACCAGCAGTCCGTGCGCGATCTGGTCTTCTTTCGCGGCGACAGTGGCAGCGATTTGCTCGCCAGCGTTTCCTTCGACAAGACCTTGCGCGTCTGGGACCAGACCGGGCGCCTCGAAGCCTCGCTTTGACCTAAGGAACACGACATCGGGACGGTACTCGAGGACCATGATCTGCGTGCCAGCAAGTTTCCACGTCTCGCAAAGGCGCGATCGCTTTGACAAGCGACGCGACGCGCACAGCGACATGCGCTTCGATCAAGATCAATATTGGAATGTGAGTTGATCCTGACATCCATCAGCTCAAAATGCAGCAACCTACGCTGCCAATGGGCTTCTGCGCGGCTCCGTCCCTGCTCGTGGCGCAAGGCTCTGCCCTCGACGTGGCCGCCTCTGCCGTGGGGCTCGCTTCCTCTGCCGCAGGGGTCGCCTGTCCCGGGGCCGGCCTCCTGTGCAATCATGGCTGGTGCCCTCTCGGGCGAAGCGACGACCTCTGCCTTGGCCTCATCTCGGACGTTGATATCTGCCTTGGCGTTTGGCACGTGCACCTGCGCTTGATGCTCCCGGACCACCTGCGCTTGATCGCGCCCTCGCTTTTGTTCTTGTCCCTGCTCCATCTGGCCTCAGCACTGCAACCGGCAACGGCGGCGTGGCAACGGGGATCGCTGCTCCCGCCTCCTCGCAGACCACAGCGGCAGGCTGCGCTTGCTGCGCGGGCGCCTCGGGCCCGACTTGCTCCCGCACCGGCTCCTCCGGCGCTTGCGCAAGCGCACATTCATCGCACTCCGCCGCTACAGGCTGTAATGAAGCTTGTGATCCTCTGTTGCTCTGATTCCGTCGAGCGGGTTGCTTCGCGCGAACTCGCCCCTGGCGATACTGTCGGCTTCAGCTGCGTCTTCTGCAGTTCTTCCTGTTTCTTCACCGACTGTTTCCTTGCTTCTTTCCCCGCAAGCTCTTGCGACCCAAATGGTTGCTGCTTGCTGCTGCTGCTGTTGCGCTGTTGCTGCTGTGCTGTGTGCTGCTGGTGTTGCTGCTGGTGCTGGGTGTTGCTGTCACCTTTTTGGCGTTGGCTCTGGACGCTCTTCGCGGCGTTGGCTCTGGCTGTCGCTCTTCATGCGGCGTTGGCTCTGGCTGTCGCTCTTCTTGCGGCGTTGGCTCTTGCCGTGCTGGCTCTGGCTGGGCTGGCTTTGGCCGCGGCGGAGTCACGGTGTCTTGCAGAGCCACCTCGACCGACCGTTCCTTCTGCTCTTCTTCCGCTTCTCCTCCCGCCGCCTCCTCGCCACCTTCAGCCTCACTGGCCTCGTCCTCTTCCTCGCCGTTCTCTTCCTGATTGCCATCGCTCTCCTTGTGCCCTTCCAATCCCTTCTCCTCGTCGTTGCCTTGCGCGATGGCCACCCCCAGTCTCGGCGACGCCGCTCGTCTCGCGCTCTCTGCCGCCTTGGCCAGCCTCACAACCCTTTGCTCTGGCCCTCGTGCGCCCCCTTGGCCTCCTCCTCCTCCTCCTCCTCCTCCTCCTCGTCGAACCCTTCTTCCGCGCCGTCCCGCCCTCGCCGTCAGCGTCGCTGGCATCCAAGTCCTCAGACTCGTCGTCCTCGACCGATCATGCCCTCCTCGTTCTGGAACGAGTCGACCGTGAGGATGGCCGACAGCGGCGAGTGGTTGTCTTTGCCGTCCAGGTCATCGTCGAGCTCGCCGTCCAGCCGGAAGAGGCCCTTGCCGTCGGAGCCGACAGAGTCAGGCTGTGCTCGGAGCCGCCGCTGAAGAGCGCGCCGACGTCGCGGACGCCCGGAATGCTCATCGACAGCCAGGTCGGCGCCGCGGTGGTGGTTGTCTCGTCCCGCAACTCGTCCCGCGCCGGCTCTCTGCTTCCCGGAACATCCGCACAGGCGCTTCGCCACGCGCTGCTCATCAAGGTGGACCTTGATTAACGGAAGCGGAAATGTGCGGAAACGGACAGTGCGAAAAAGAGTGGACGTGAACGCGGACTATGTAAGGTCGGACGTGGATTTTACATTCCTGGCAAAGCAGGACCATGTGGCCTTCGACGCCATCGAAGTCGAGCGAGACGCCGGCGACCAGGTCGGAGGCGACGCGGGCAGGTCGATGTCTGAGGCCAGCGGCACGTTGGCGGATGCCTGCTGCGACACGGACGGGCAGCGCTGCAGGCCGCGCAGCTGGGCAGGCCTCGACCACTCGTGGACGGTGACCACGTACACCAGAGATCTTGGCCACGCGCCGCGCGAGCTGTCGCCGGCAAGCCGTGCTCGGCAGCAGGAAGAGCCGCTCGCGGTGCGGCGCCGTCGCGCGCGCGCGGCGTGCGGGTCGGACGGCCCGGCGCCGCCGCGGCCCCGAGAAGCCCTCCTGCGCCTCGCTGAGGGCGGCGGCGGTCTGTCCGGCACGTCGGCCTGCACGACGAGGCCGAGCAAATAGGCGCGCATGACTTGCTCCTCCTGTCCTGGCCGGCGCAGCCGAACCACGTACAGGCGCCAGCACTCGAGCGCCCTCCTGCACCGCGGCGAGGCGCGAGGCGCCGACCGCGCAGAGCTGCAAGATCCTCTCTGCGGCGCCTTCGGCACGCGCACGAAGCACCGTTGCCCCAGGGCAGGGTCGTAGATCTGAAACCAGAGCACGAGCGAGCCGTCGCTCGGCCGCACAAGCTGCGCCGTGGCGATGATGGGCAGCCCGTTGGACGAGTGCAAGCCCCTGGTGAAGAGCTTGTTCGAGTCCGGGTCGTCCCTGCTGAAGGGCGCCGGTGGGCAGAAGAGGCGCTCTTGCCGGATGGCCTTCCACGGCAAGGTGAGCCGGTCGGGCACCCTGGCGTCCAGCGAGCGCTCGATGCGCAGCATGGGAAGGAGGGCACGGACCATCTCTTTGCGCCGCAGGACGTCCAGGAGCTGTAGCGGCCGTCCAGGGCTTCGAACAGGTCGGGCGCGCTCAGCTCGAGCTTGATGTTGGTCTGCACTGCCGGGTTGTACGCGTAAATGCGCAGCAACGGCGCGCGCCCGCTGCCCTGCTCCGCATACAGGTCGGCCTCGCCGATCTCGAACACCGTGACGACCACAAATTCGGCGAGCTCGGCGCTTGACGTGTGGACAAGCGGGACGTGCTGGCCGCGCTCAACAACTTTGTGCCGCGGCGCGCCGCAGCCTCGTGGTCGCCGTCTGCCAGGATCACAATGTCCTCGTTCTCGTCGTTGCGCAGCTGGTCGAGCACCTCGTTCTTATTGATGGGCGTCACCTTGTCAAGGCCGAAGAGCTTGGACTGCGCCACGCAGAGCGTCAGCTGCTGGGCCTTGCACTCCACGAAGAGACGCCGCGCCAGCAGATACGCAATGAGCTCTTGCAGTCGATCGGGCGCAAGAAGGTCCTGCCTTCCGCCGACGGCGGCGCGCAATGCGTCGTGGGTGAGGAGCTCTAGGCGAGCGTACTGGCGAAGGGCCGGGTCGTAGGCCTCCAGCACCAGCCCATGCGCAGGCTTGGTCCCAGCAAGAGCCTTGTACCTGTTGCCTTGGTCCTCGCTGGGGGCATCTTGCGCCCAGACGGAGAACACAACATAGCGCCCTGACTCCCCGCCGATCTTGTGACCGTGCTTGTACGCTAGCTGCCCAGGCGGCTTGGAGCTTGGCGCAGCAACTGGCACAGACCGGGCCACGTCGAGGTTGACGACCTCGATCTCGGCAGAGATCACCGGCGGCAGCGCGGCCATGCGTAGCGGCAGCGGGGCGGGCGTCGGGCCTGCGGGCTCAGCAGGCACTGCGGCCTCTTGGTGGGCCTTCTCGAGGGCGTCCAGCGCGTCCAGCGACGTGCCACTGGGTTCAGGTCGCTCAGCAACGGGTTCCGCAACCGCATCGGGCGCGGTCCTCTGCTCGGCCCGGGCTCCTGCTCGGCCCGGGCTCGGGCTCGGACACGACCTTGGCGGGCCTCGACTCCTCCTCTCGCACTTGCGCGGGCACCTTGGGCGAACCGCGCGTCGGGATGCACGTCTTGGCGTCCTGGATTACCGTGCCGTCCTTGGCGGCAACGAGCTTGAGCTCGCCCGCCGCGCCCTCAAGGCGCAGCAGGCCGGCGAGGGCTCGCAGGGACTCCTCGTCGGCTTGAAAGGGCCTTGCCTCGCCGGCGGGCGCCAAAAGCAGCTCGAGCTGCGGCTCGGAGAGCTCGAGCTTGAAGCGCGAGCCGTTGACCTTGTCGTACGCGAGCACGTCGAGCACGCCACGGTCGCTTGTGCGCGATAGTTTGCGAGACGCGTCTCGTCGGCCAGGTCGTCCTCGTAAAAGTCGTCGTCGTCCTGGCCGCGGATGAGAATGCGTCGCCCGAGACGCAAAACTCGACGAGCAACAGCCTTGATTCAGCGTCGTCCTCCCCGGTCGGCACGCGCTGCGACAGCTTGAAGAGGGACTTGTCCAGCACGACAATGCGCTCCTCGGCTTGCGAGGCCTCGGAGGACCCGCTCATGGTGCGGCCAAACTCGTTGACGCTCGCCGGGCGATGCAGATGCAGGCGGCCAAAGAGGCGGCTCAGCCACTCCGAGCGCTGGCCCTCGTTGAGCGAGCCCAAAAGCCGCAGACGCGCAGTTGCCGAGAGCAGAAACTCGGAGCGGAAGCTGGTCGAGGGCAGGTACGTGACGACGCGCAGCGCCTTTGTGGCGCTGGACACGTGGACGGAAACCAGGTGCTTGTGATGCGAGATCACCACGCTGCCCTCAAAGACCTTGCGTCCCGGCACGACACCGTGCTGCACCGCCAGCTCACGGCGCCTGCGGAGGTTGCGCGCCGAAAGGTAAGGCGGTCCGTGAGGTGCAGCACCATCTTGGTGCCGTCTTTGGAGCGCAGGTCGCGCTTCTCGCGCTCCGAGCTGCTGAGCGGCAGATGCGCCGGATGACCTCGTCCGAGACAGTGAGCTGGTACGTCTTGCTGGTGGAGGCCACGTAGGCGTCCACCACAATCTCGCCCGGGGCGGCCTCGGACGCCGTCACCGTGGCGACCTGCGAATCGATCTTACGCACGCCGCGCAGCAGGCGGCGCTTGGTCCGACGCAGGATCAGCCGATACGGGAGCGCAGGCGCGCCCACGATCCGCTGCTGCGGCCGCTCTAGGGCCACGAGCTCCAACAGGCGGCGGTACAGCTCGATGTCGTTTCGAGGTGGCTTGCGGGGGTCCCGCATCTCGATCGAGTTGGGTCCAAGGAGGCGGTTGATGCCGGCGTCGGGGACGACGTGGTAGTACTCGGCGGAGGTGGCGGGGTCGTATCCAATAAAGAAAAACGCCTCGGCGAGCGGGTCCCGATGGATGCTCACGATCAGGAGCTTGCGCGCGTGGTCGTTATCGCGCTCTAGCTTGCTTGCCGGCGCGAGATGCGAGAGCGGCGAGGCGTGTACGGGCACTTTAACCGACGCGCTAAAGACCTTGACGTCGCGCAAGGCCACTTGCAGCAGCTTGACGAAGCTCACGCGCGCCCCGTCGCTCTGCAAGCAGAGGTCGCCGTTGCGCCGCGCAGGCCAGCGGTCCTGCCGCGGCTCGTACTCGACCGGCAGCCGCGTGATGCCGTCTTCCACCGTGATGACAGCCGCAAACACGTCGCTCGTGCCCTTGCTTAGCTTGTCCGCCGGGCCGCCAGACTCTTGCAGGCCGGCCGCGTACTGGATGGTGGAATGCGCCCACCACAGCAAGATGCGGACGATCGGCCGGAGCGGCGCGCTGTCCTCCAGCCGCGGGAACTTTGGGTGGGCGATGTACTCTTGCAGCGCAAGCAAGTTGTCGGGAGGCACCGCTTCCGCGTCAACGGCGGCGAGGCGGCGCGCGAGCCCGTCTTGCTCCAGGTCCAGCAGCACCGCGCCTGCTCCCACGACACAGAGCCGACGAGACCGCCAGGCCCGCTGTAGTTGTTACCGGGCGTGAGCAGAACCATGATAGCTTCCATGAGCAGAACCACGGCCTCGGCAGGCCGCGAGACCCGAGCCAGCTCGCGGAGCTGGGCGACGGCTTGAAGGAGTCGCCAAGAGAAACTCGCTCGAGTTTCTATCCTCCAGGAAGGCCTTGAGCGCGCCGTCTGCCATGCCTTCGGCCTCCGCACCAGTGTACGTCTCCTCCTCGACCAGCATCGAGCTCGGGAGGTTGGAGTGCAAGCCTCCAAAGTCGTCGCCCCCAGCGCCTCTGCCATTGCCGCTGCCGGAGATGTCGCCTAGCACGGCGGCGCGGGCAACGCCGCGGCGTCCGCGGTTCTTCGCGCTGCCCTTGACGAGGACAAAGAGCGGGCGCGGGCGCAGCGTGGAGCGGGCCACGGCAATGCGGCGCAGGAACGATCGCGCTGCTTTGCTGCGACGCCAATGTCGACGTCAAGAAGCACGGAGAGGCCACCATCGAGGACTTGCTGCAGCGTGGCCATATCAAACCCTCGTGGCCGACGTGCGCAAAAGTGCCAGGCAGCGTGCGCTTGAGGCGCTCACGGAGCTCGTCCCGCGCCCCTGCGGGGACGTCCTGCGCAATTGCAACGAGAAGCGGCCGCGGCCGCGTCAGGCGGCAGCGCAGCACGTCCTCTGAGACGTACCGCTCCGGGTCGATCTTGTCGCTATCGTAGTCGAGATCACTTGGCTCCCAGAGCTCGAGCCCGCTCGGGTCGTCCGCCGCGAGCACGGCAAGCCACTGCTCGCACCGATCCGCGCCCGGCTCGAGAAAGTCCGGGATTGTCGACATGCAGCGCAAGAGCGCGTTCATCCACTGCAGCAGATTCTGGCACACGCGGGCGCCGCACTTGACCCGGGCCAGGGCCTTGCTGGTGAGATTGGGTCGTGCAAGTGGCGCTGAACGGCGGTAACGCGGTCCGGGTGGAGGAACATGGCGCAGTGCCGTGCCGACGTCGCGAGAGCCTTGATCTTGGCCAGCAGGAAAGGCCTCCGTAGCGCGCGCTTGCAAGCCTTCCAGTTCATAAGGCGCTCCACGGCCTTGGCCGGCTGCCGCGTGCCACGCGCCGTGATGATCAGGCAGCACTGCACCAGCGATAGCACGTTGGGCTCGATTTCGTCCGCCTTGACCTTGGCCAGCTCGAGAAGATCGCTCGCGTACACGGCGTTGGACATGGACACGCACAGCGCGCCGTCCTCCAGAATGCGCTTGTTGCGGCTGCGGCATGCGCCCCTGAATCGCCTGTAGGCGGACTGGATCGTCACGGCGGACTGGACGCGTAACCTGGCAAGCCGTATGGCAGCGACGCGGCGCCGACTGGCGCAGCCTCGAAGAAAGCTCTGGATGAGCACACACTTGTCGCGCTGCTCGCGCACAAGGCGCCAGCGTCGGCCGCCGCAGATCATCCGCCGGAAGGCCTGGATTCTCAGCGCCGCGCCCGGCGCTCGAAAAAGACGCGCACGAATCGAACGCGGCCCAGCCCGCCGCGCACGATGCGCTGGATTTGCGTGGCCGCGACGCCTTCAGGCCGCACTGCTGGTGCCAGCTCGGGCTCGGGCTGGACAAGTGCGGCGGCGGGGCGTCAACAAAGACGCCTTGCTGCTGCTGCTGCTGCTGCTCGTCAGCTGGGTCGGTGTCGACCTGGTCGGCAAATTGCGATGCGTGCCGTCGCTTCTTGGCAATGGTCTCCTCCCTGAGCCGCAGCTGGTCTTTTCGCTGCAGCTCGCGGAACTCTTCGCGCGCGCTCTGCGCTTGAGGACGCTCTTCTTGTGCTCAAGCTCGGATTGACGCCGCGCCACTTCCTCTGTCTTGTGGACATAGGATGCCTTTACCAGGCGGTCGCGGTCGCGTTTGGCCGGGTCGGCACTGGCTGGAATGCTCATAAGCGCCTCTGCTTCTCCTCGGCCTCCATGACAGCGAGGTCTTCCTTTGCGCGTTCCAGGGAAGCCTTCAAGCTCAATAGGTCCTCCTCCAGCGACTGCGTCTCCACTTTGGCACGGCGGATCTCGAGCTCGATCTTGGCCGCTCGGCTTCGCCGCACGGGCACCTGCCTTTGCCAAACGTTCGTCGCTTGTGGAGGGGCGCCAGGTCGCCAGCCTGCTTGGCCTTCTCTTGGATGTAGCGGCCGTTGCGCCAATTGCGGCGGTCTGCGCCCTTCTCGCGTGCGGCCTCAGAGAGCTCGACGCCTTGGGGCGGTGGCGGCAGCGCGCGCTTCTTGGAGGGCGGCATGGCGCGCGTCTTGCTGCCGTGCACGTTATCCGCGTCTTTGCCGACGGCGGCCGGCACGAGCAGGCCGATCTCGTTGCGCGTGAACTGGCCGTGCATGGCCTCCTCTTGAAGGAGGAGGCGCTCGCCCTCAAGAATGCGGATCATGTCAACCTCCTCGTGGGGCGCAGTAATTGCTTCACCGTCCTGCTCCAGAGCGCGGCGCTTCTTTTGCAGCTGCGCGCGCCGCTGCTCGGCCTGTGGCGATGCGGGGATGTTCTTGGAAAGGCGCATCTCGGGGTCATTCAGGACTGGCGTCAGGTAGGCCGAGGAGCGGCGCCCGCCGGCCGACCGTGACTCGCTTGGCGCGCCGCGACTTTTTGAGCTAGAGGAGGCCCGGTGGCCGCCCGCCGCCGCTGCCCGTGCGCGGCGCTTGTTTCCCGGGGAGGATGAGCGGCGCGACGACTTTTCCCTGCTGGCGCCCGCCGCCGTCGCCGCCGGCGGCCGGGCTCTGCTCGAGCGTGCGGCCGATCATGAAGGGGTTGCGCTCCATGCTGGCGCCGACCCAGGCCCGCACGGCGGCGCTCTTGTCCAGAAAGTCGAGATCAGAGGGGATGCGAAGTAGATAGTTGACGCCGTTCCAGATGAACTGCGAGCCTGGGCGCGCGCCGCGCTTCCAGCGCGAGACGCTGTCGATCGTCTCGAGCGTCACGGTGCGCGTGAGCTCGACGAGGTCGGAGAAGCCGTCCTGGTGCGCGGCGATGGGCCGGTTGGCCAGCTGCTTGAGCCGCGCGAGGTAGTTTTCCCGCAGGACGATGCACTTGAGCACCTCCACCTCCTTGTTCGGGTCCGTGCCTGTCGGCCGCTGAAAGGTGACGCCGCTGGTTGCCGAGCCTATGCTTCTCACGACGGCCGCCTCGCGCGCCTCGCCGCTCTTGCTCTTGCGCCCTTGCAGCTCCGGCTTGCCCGCGGTGGCGCTCAGCGGTGCTGCGTCTGCTTGCCGCGCGCCACGCGCAGTGCGGGTCCTGCAGGGCATTGTACGCGGGGATCATCTCCGCCGCGCGCGCCTCGCTCGCTCGCTCGCTCGCTTGCGGCGTCGCGCTCTCTGCCTGCCCGGGCAGATCTTTTGGCCGCCAGCCGCGCCGAGACGTCGAGGACGTCTGCGCCGTTGGGGCACGACTACGCGCCAGTCACTTGTTCACCTCTCTCACGTCATCGCTCGGCGCGCTTCCGTCTGCCGGCGCCTGAGAGAAGAAGGTATAAGCAAGCAAGCAAGCTGACAACGGAACTCTTTCGTTTCGGTGCGCGCTCCTGAGCGCGCTCCTGACCAAGGAGCCTGGTCCCGACACGAGACCAACAGCAGCAGCGGCGACGCCTTCGCTCGCTTATCGAGAGCCCGGTCGACGCCCCGCCGTTGCGCACGCCTGGGCCCTTGGCCTTCGACGATGGACACCTGTGCTTGCACGCTAAGGCCCGCGGCCTTCACCGGTGGCCGACAGTGCAAGCCGCGGGGCGTCGAAGGAGCTGTGCACGGGTTGGTTGGTCGCTTGTGCTGTGCAGCTCGCGCGCGATCGCGCGAGCAGGCTGGAAGCTATCCAGACTCAAGCCCGGATGAAGTGTCTTGCCGAGAGCGGCCGAGAAGGCAGAGCGCTGCGGCCTCGAAGGCCTCGCCGGCGTCGCGGTCTGCCGTGAAGGGCCGCAGGGCGACGAGAAGGTCGCGCCATAGCCACCGGCAGCGCGTGGGCGGCCCGCCCTGCGCGGCGAGGTCGGTGGCGTGCCGCAGCGCCTCTTGCCACCTGCCGCAGCACAGCAAGAACCGCGCGTAACGCCAGTGCAGAGTGGGCGCGGCCGGGAAGGCTTCCAGCGCGGCGCGCAAGGCATCGCCAAGGCGCTTGACGCAGCTGGAAGTCGCCGCGAACTTGCGTCGAGTGGCATCTAGAGCGCGCTGCGGCGTCGGCAGCGCAGCCGCGCCTGGGAGGAAAAAGCAGCGCGAGGCCGCGTCGGCCTCCGGCCGGCCATGCTCGCCCTCTGGGCAAATGCGCTGTCCACGCGTAGCTCGAGTAGCGCAGCTGCAGCTCAAGGTGCGCCACGCCGCTGCCTGGCTGCTTGCTACACGCTGCGACGATGCGGCGGCGTGCCGGCTCGAAGATAGCTTCAGGGAGGCCGCGCGCAAGGCGCAGGTAAGGCTCCACGAAGAGCGGTTCCGCCGCAAATCGCGGGAAGGCGGCCTCGTGGGCCTCGAGCAGTGGCTTTTGAAGCCACGGCTTGCCACCCGACGCCATCGCGGCCCGCAGCAGCTCGACGCGCACGCCAGGACCCGCTTCCACGCCGCCGCGGCCGCGGGCGACCAGCCCGCAGGCTCGCGCGAGTGCAGACGCCACCACTTGTCCAGCGCCGCGTCTGCGCTGGCCAGTGGCACCAAGGCTTCCTTTGGCCCAGACGTGGCGAGCTGGAAGAGCGCCAGCGCGGCCACGGCGCTCGCAAAGTGACAGAACGGCGCGCCAGCGTCGTGACAGCGGCCGATTGTAGCGCTTTGAGCTCAATCGTACAGAGCGCCCGAAGCCGCTTGCGCACCGCAGCCTCCGTGGGAGGCACCACCAAGGTCTCCGCAAAGGCAGCCACCGGCAGTGCCTCGCCTCGCCTCGCGGCGATCAAAGCAGCCGCCCAAAGCGTCTCGAGCGTCTCGCCGCCGCGCTGCCGGGCGTCACCTGCGCCAACAAGCACAGCGTCTGCCGCCCTCTCGCCTGGCGTATCGCGGCCAGCACCGGCCAAGGCCAGGAGGTGCTCCGCCTCGCGGCCTGGCTCGAGCCTGGCCGCGATGGCCAGCGCCGTGCGGCGCAGCGCGCCGCCGCGGGGCTCTGCGTGCGCGTCGAGAAGGTGGCTCGCCGCCTCTCGCGCGCCGGCCAGCGAGTCGAGGCGGCCGCCGGAGCGCAGCGCGAGCGCCGCGTGGAAGAGCGGCACAGCGCAGGCGAGGTCCTCACAGGCGGGCGCGGCGGCCACGGCGCGGTATAGCGCCTGGCGCAGCTTGGTGCGCGCGACGGGTCGTCGAGGACGCCGCAGCAGAAGCGCACGGGCGCGAGAGCGCCGAGGAGCAGTGGCTCGCGCAGCTCTGCGTCCAGCTCTGCGTCCAGGTCCCGCGACGGCGGCGACTGGTGGCAGCCGCGTGGCCGTGCGGAGTGCGCTGCCGTCGCGGACGCGGAAGGGAAAGCTCGCGCCGAGCGAGCAGAGAGGGAGCGGAGCAGATCGGCTTGAAGGCTTGCGTCGCGCGAAGCGGCAGAAAGGGAAGGACGTGCTCGAACGGCAGCCGCGAGGCAGAGTGTTGGTTTCGCCCCTTTGCCTGTACGAGCTCCATGATGGATTCGTCGTCAGCGGCGGCGTCGTACTGCAGTGCCGCGGCTTCCACGTCCGCCGCTTGAGCGTCCGCCGCCCGCCGCTTGCGTTCCCGCCCCTCGCGGACCCTCTGCAGCAGCTGGGAGTACGCCGTCTCTCCTTCTCCTCCGCCGCCGGCGCCGGCGCTTGCCGCTCTTCTCCCGGCGGCACTGTCGCCGCGCTTGTCGCTCTCGGCGCTTCCTCGCTTGCCTCAGGGTGCTCTGCGGCCTCCAAGTTGGCCGTCAGCACCGCAACACGCAAGTCTGTAGCCGGCGGAAGAGCAGGTCTCTTGGCCGCCCACCCGCCCAGCCAGCGCCACCGTCGCCCACGCACGCGGCCGCCGGATCGTCCCAGAAGCGCGCGAACAGCCGCTCGCACGCCACCGCGTCCGTCGCGTCAACGCCCGCAGCTTTCGCCGCCGCGGCGCGGTCCACGGCGAACTCCACCGCGGCGCCGGCCAGCTGCCACCAGCCAGCCTGCTCCTCGGCGCGGGCGGCCGCCAGGGCAGCCTCGAGCGCGGCGAGCGCCGCCCGCGGCGCCGCCGCGTCGCCGCTGCGGCGCAGCGCGCTAGCGACCGCGCGCAGGGGAGGCAGCGGCGGCGAGCGCGCGGCCGGCGAGAAGAGCGAGGCGAGGCGCTCGAGATGAAGCGCCGCCGAGTCGGGGCAGTGCGCGAGGGCGTCGTCCAGCAGAGCGACGCGGCGCGCGTGGAACGCTCGCGATGCGCGCAGCGTTGCGGCGAGCGGCCGCTCGAGTGTTATCAGGCGATGCCATGCTTTGGCGTCTGATGGACAAGCTGATAGGCGTTCTCGGAGCACAGCGGCTTCGGCCATACGCTTCGGCTCGTCCTCCTCGCTGTCGCTGTCGCTGTCTTTGCCGTCGCCGCCGCCGCCGCCGCCGTCGTCGTCTGCGCTGCTGCTGAGGTGATGCTCTGCGGGAACGTGGAGCGCTTGTTGGTGCAGCGGCAAAGCCTGGTGCGGGTCGGCGGAGAAGTAGCGGTCGCGGCGCGGTCGCTTGGCCGCAGGACGGCCGGCAGGCAGCGCTGTAGGGGCCGCGTCCTTGGCGGCGCTTGCGCTCTTGCGCTTGCTCTCCTTGCGCAAGCGCTTGCGCTGCTTGCGCTCCTTCTTGGACAGGCGCTTGAGCACGCGGCGCTCCTTCTTGGAGGGCTTGCGCTTGGGCTCTACCCAGCGCGTGGCGGCCTCGTCAGCGGCGCCATGGCGCTGCTCGCCATCGACCTGCTCCATCGCCCCAGGCTCCTTGGCGGCGCGGGCGACGAAAAAGATCCAAGGCGAGCAGACGGTTGGGGCCGTGGTCGAGGTCGCGATGGCGAAGGCGCTGGAGTGGCGCAAGAGCTGGCAGGCGGTGCTGGGCGAGGAGGACAAGGAGAACGTGTCCGCGAGCGGCGGGCACAACAGCCTCGGCCTGGTGGGCGTCGATGCGCTGAGCGAGACATCCAAGCTCGGCCGGCGGCGACGGCCGAGCGCCAGCTCGAGCGTGACCTCGTCGCAGCTGGTGGACGTCGAGGAGGACGATGACATGTTGTCTTCCATTTCGCAGCAGCGCGGCCTGGACCCGTCGCCGGAGGAGGCGGTCGCTGCCGAGGTCATGGACTGGCTGTCGCCGCACACGTCGGACTCGGAGCCTGTGGCCTCGGCCTCGGTGCGGCTGCGGCGCGAGCTGAGTGACGGCCGTGCACTGGTGGCGCTGCTGCAGCGCGGGCGCCTGCTCCCTGGCGCGGGCGCCCTGGACACGCCGACGGCGCGCTTTCGCGCTATCCAAGACGCGTGCCGCAGCGCTGGGCTTCCGGGCCGCAGCACGCTGCGGCAGGGCGACAGCGACTTGCGCCGCGTGGTGAGCTGCCTCATGCTCCTCTCGCGCTGCTGCGGCGCTGGCGTGCCGGCTTTGCGCGTCTCGCCGCGGCGGCTCTCTGCGCTCGGCATCGCTCGCGCGGACGAGATGGTGCTGGGCCCGCATGTGCCGGGGCGCCTGGCGGACGCGCAGCTCAAGGGCGCCTTCTGGGTTCCCGACGCCTTCTCGCGGTCGCCTGCTGTGCGGCGAGGACTTTGGGTGGCTGACGCGCCGCCGCCACCACTGCCGCGCGTGCGGGGCGCTCGTCTGCGCGGCGTGCAGCAAGGACCGCGCGCGCTGCCTGGGCTATCGCAGCCTGCAGCGCGTCTGCGGGCCATGCATGCAGGAGCGGCGCCGAGCTTCGACTCCCTGAGCGGCCCTGGCTTGCGCAAGGCGGGCAGGCAGGCAGGCAGGCAGGCGAAGGCGCGGTGCGGTGCGGTGCGGTGCGGTGCGGTGCGGGTGGGCGGGGCGAGGGCGCCAGGCGGTGGGTCGAGGGCGGCGGCGGCGGCGGCGTCTCCTCGTGCGAACACGTATATGTAAGGGTGGGACGACGGATAAACGCGTGAAACAAGCGATACTGTTTGGTCGGCAGTTGCTGGCGGCCTGGCCACGAGCGGCTCGCCAGGCGACGTGGTCTCAGCAGCAGACGCCCGGAGCCGTTCTTGCGCGGCTGCTGGAAGGTTGTTCTTGACCACGAGCGGGTCGTGGCGCTCGTTCTCCTTGACGAACTGACGCTCCTCGCAGCTCTCGCGGGGTCTGCCCCGGACTCGATCAGCTTGAGCTCCTGCTCCCAGCTGCCTGCCCTCCTCCACGAGGCTCTTGAGGTCGCGCCCGCCGTACAACATCGTCCGCTTCTGCTCGATCGATGTTGCAACTCTGTTGCAGCACACACCCACAACAAGTGAGCTGCTGGGTTTGGGTCGCAGCCATGGCATCTATCGTCAAGAACGAGTTGCGCCGCGCCTCTTGCCGCCCAGAGGCGACGTCGGCATGGCTGCGCTCGTCGTCGTGGCTTCACGCCGCGCCAAGAGTGCAGGCTCTGCTGCGTTCGCAGGTCGCGCATTGGTTGGTATCGATACGAGCGAGCGCTGTCGAGCGAGCTGCGGCGCGGTACCGCCCCCCGGCGGCGTGTATCGCTCGGAGCAATGCTACGTGTCAAAGAGATGGGCAGCTAATCCATCGAAAATCGACAGGGCGCCGCCTGCTCGGTCCAAGGGCCGCCGCCGCTCGGCGAGCTCGGCAGCGGGCGGAGAAGTACCGCGTACAAACAACTCGCTTGCTGCGCTGCTGCTGCCCGAGGCCGTGCGCAAGGCCGACGCGCATGCCGCCCGCCGCCTTGGTCAGGCAGGCAGGCAGGCAGCAGGCACGCGAGGCCCCAACGACACAGGAGGCGAAAGATTGGTTCCACAGCCAATCAATCAACAACGAAACATGCAGGGGTTCTTGGTCGCCCGCCGCTGGAAGGCGTTGCCGCAGGGTTCTTGACCACGAGCGTGCGCCCTGATTTCTCCTGCACGAACTTGACCAGCTCATCGCAGCGCTCGGGGTGCCCGGCCTGGATGAGCCTGAGCTCTTGCTCCAGCTGCTTGCCCTCCTCCACGAGGCTCTTGAGGTCGCGCCCCGCGCCGCCGAGCAGAGACCTCCCTCCCGACGCGCGCACGTGCAGCCTAAAGGCTAGCCTTTTGCAATCTTTGCGGGGGAAGATCGCCGCCACCTCGGAAGAACAGCACACCACCACCACCGACGACCGCGCGACGGCGCTGGCCTGCGATGCCCTCCGTGGCCGCGGGCGATCGCCCACCCTGGCTCGATCTGCTGGGGTGGCTCTCGACCTCCAGACGGCCTTTGGGCGCCTTCCTTCTGCGTCCTTCGCTTTGGCAGCAGCGCAGCGCAGCGCAGCGCAGCGCAGCGCAGCGCAGCGCAGCGCAGCGCAGCGCAGCGCAGCGCAGCGCAGCGCAGCTAGTGGTCGCAGCTCTTGAGCTCTTGCGAGCTGGTTGGCTCTGCGGAGGCGGTCGTCAGAGGCTCGTGTAGTGCGGGTGCGTGCTGGTGCTTGTGGGTCGACGCGACCGCTCTCTGCGCCGTGAGGCGCGCGCGCAGGCGGCCACGGCTATGCGCGCGGCGCCTGGCACGTGGCGTCGGGTGCGGCGGCGGCGTGGAGGCAAGGCAAAGGCGGAGGGAGGGCGGAGGGAGGAACGGGTAACAGCCGGCCGGACTTTGTGTGCTCTTGCTCGGGCTTTGGCAGCGCAGCGCAGCGCTCGTTGCGGGCGTTCGCGATCTTGACGAGCGCCTCGAGCCGCTTGTCCTCCTTCGCCCGTCGCGAGACGCGGAGCGACGGCAGCCTCGCGCGCTGGCACGTCTCGCTCGGTGCGCGGCAGGAGGTGGCGGCGGCGGCCCTGGGCTCTCTCGCCTTGCTCTCGGACGGCGCTCAGCCCAAGATGAAGGTGCAGGCCACGACCGGCCGCCTCGACGTCTGGAACACGTTGTTCGAGGTCTTGATCACCAGCGGGTCCTTGTGCTCATTGGCCTTGACAAAGCTGATCAGCGCAGCGCAGCTCTCACGGGTGGTCTGCGCGGACTTGACGAGCTTGATCTGGTCCTCCAGCCGCTTGACTTCCTCCACGAGGCTCTTCAGGTCGCGCGCGTCGTGCGCCATCGTCCACTGGGCGTGCGCCCGCGAAGCCAGTCCAAGCGGCCACCGGTCGATCTTGGCTGGCTGCGACATGCCGTCGCCGGCATTCGCCGACTTGGTCGCTGGGGCCGCCAGGCTCGGCGTGGCGGCGAGCCCAGGGCACGAGCTGCAGCCGCCGACACCTGGCTGGCGTGGACGGTCGTCGCTTCTGGAGCTGGCGTGGTCGCGGTGGGGCACCGCCAAGGCGAGGCGGTCGGTGCGTGTGCTAGTGGGCGTACGCGGGCCGTGCTGCCGTGGTCATTGAGCTCTCGCGAGCTGGTTAGCTCTGCGGAGGCGGTCGCCAGAGGCTCGTGTAGTGCGGGTGCGTGCTTGCTTGCGAGTCGACGCGACCGCTCTCTGCGCCGCGAGGCGAGTGCGCGCGCAGGCGGCCACGGCCACGCGCGCGGCGCCTGGCACGGCGTGGCGTCGGGCGCGGCGGCGTCGAGCGCGGGCGAGGAGGCAAGGCCAAGGGGGAGGTAGGGCGGGCATATCGGAAGAAACGGGAAACGAGGTTGTTGTGCGCCTGGGTGGCTAGCTGCGCGCCCGGCGACAGCGGCGACGGCAGGTCGGTCGGTCAGCAGCAGATGCCCGACGAGGGGTTCTTGCGCGGCTGCTGGAAGGCGTTCGCAGGGTTCTTGACCACGAGTGGATCGTGGGGCTCGTTCTCCTTGACGAACTTTGTGAGCTCGGCGCAGCGCTCGCGGGTGGTCTGCCCGGTCTCGATGAGCTTGAGCTCCTGCTCCAGCTGCTTGCCCTCCTCCACGAGGCTCTTGAGGTCGCGCCCGCCGTACGACATGGTCGTCTCCTGCTTCTCCCCTTTCGGTACTGCTGGCTTTGTCCATGTGCACGACCAACAAGATTGGTCGACGCGTGGCCATCGCCTCGACGGAGACAGTCCGCCTCGTGGAGCGCGCGGCCGCCGAACGCGCGAGGCAGGCGGCTGGGCGCGCAGCTGCCTCGCTGGGCGGCGAGCGAGCGTGCCGGGCAAGCGCCTGCCACGCGCGAGGGAGCGACCGCGGGTCCTAGGCGCCAGTGATTGGCATTGTGATGCTGCCAGGTGGCCGCTGTGACAGCGCTGCGTATGCCGCTGCTGCTGCTGCTGCGACGCTGGTGCAACTTGGCTGGTGGCCAGCCTCTGTTCTCGAGCCCGCCATTGATGGATATCTCCTGTCTTGTAGTAAAGCCCTGGAGCAAGGGGTGCGACGACCTCGGCCACCTCCTTGGCCTCCGACGGCCAAGATCGCCGTGCGGCCAAGGGCGTGGTGCGGCCGAGCGCGCCGCGAAGCTGTGCCATGGAGCACGACTTGCCCGCTTGCGGCGCAGGGGGGACGGGTTGCGCGATGCCCGTATGCCGGACAGCTAGCGCAGCAAGCGGAGACACGGTTGTTTACAGAGACATCTCCTTGGCTTGGACCAGTCGTTTAGCGAGCCCTAGCCACAGCAGCCCGAGGCGGTCTTGCGGGGCTGCTGGAAGACGTTCTGCGAGCTCTTGATGACCAGCGCGTCCGTCTGCTCGTTCTCCTTGACGAACTTGGTGAGCTCGGCGCAGCGCTCGCGGGTGGTCTGCCCGCTCTTAATGAGCTTGAGCTCCTGCTCCAGCTGCTTGCCCTCCTCCACGAGGCTCTTGAGGTCGCGTCCGCCGTACGACATTGTCGCCCGTCCGTTCACCTCTGCGACCGCCCTCTCTCCTCTCTCTCTCTCTCTCTCTCTTGGCGTTTTCGTTTGTTCACCCTCTCGATCGAGATCGCTTTTTTTTTTTTTTTTTTTTTTTTTTTTTTTTGGGTCGCTCTTGTTCTGGTATGTAGGAGCCACTCCGGAACCCCGTACGAATTCGTAGTTCGCTTCTACGCTCCGTGCACATTCCTTGTCCCCCGCAAGTCTGCGTGCAACTGCTATCAGACTCAGTGATGCGGAAAACAGCAGAACGTTGTGCACACGTCGGGTCGGTGATATGCAAAGCGGTGGTTAACCCCCCGGAAGCAGCCCCCGATCACCTGGCAGTTGTGACGCTCGAGGAGTAAGGAAACGGTAGGTAAACCTGAGGTTTCCTACCGCGCAAAGCGTTTAAAATTGTGTGCAGCGCGGGAAACACCGGGTCTGGTAGGTGGCGTTTCTGTAACAAGACTGTTGTGGCGAACGCATTTGGTCGGCGGGCGACATTCTGTGAGAAAATCAAGAAATGGGGCAGAGAGCGACGACCGACAGAGCCGAGAGGAGGTCGCGTTGGTCGCCCGCGAGGAGGGCGAGATCATGATGCTGCAGCGGATGGAGGCGCACGCGGCGTACATTCCCCGCGCAGGCCTGGACGCCCTGACCAATTACAAGTACAAGTCGGGCGAGTACTCGTGGCTGGACCTGCGGCTGAATGCGTTCTGGTTCTGGTGCGCCGAGCAGCTGCCACGCTCGATGGCGCCAAACCTGGTGACCCTGGTGGGAACCTGCCACCTGTTCGTGATCGCGCTGCTGGCAGAGATCTTTGACCCCGAGCTGCGCGGCGAGTCGCCCACCTGGGTGTACGTGGTGAACGCCTGGTGCTTGTTTGTGTACCAGACGATGGACGCCGTGGACGGCAAGCAGGCGCGGCGCACCAACTCGTCCTCGCCGCTCGGGCAGCTGTTCGACCATGGCTGCGACGCGCTCGGCACCACCTTTATCGCGATCGGGCTATGCAGTCTAATGGGCTTTGGCAGCGGCCCGCGCACGGTGGCCATCCTCGCCACCGTGCAGATCCCGTTCTACCTCTGCCAGTGGGAGGAGAACCACGTGCACGTGCTGCGCGCCCTGGGCAACTTTGGCGTCACGGAGGGCCAGTACCTCTCCATGGCGCTCAATCTCGTCTCCGCGGGGCTCGGCACAGCGTTTTGGAAGCAGACGCTGGCGCAGCTCGTGGCCCCGCTGGGTCTCCCAATCCTCCCGGCCGCGCTGGCCGACACGGACCTGGGGATGGTCGCCGTGTTGGTCGGCGGCTTCTTTCCGGCGGTGCTGGCGTCCTCGTCGGTGCTTTCGGTGGCGCGCTCGGGCGCCAACTTTGCGCGGGCGCTGCTCTTGCTGGCCCCGCTGGTGCTGCAGCAGGGCCTGCAGCTTTGCCTGCAGGCTTACTCCCCGGGGCGCGAGTTCTTCGCCGAGCACCCCGTGCCGCTAATCGCGATGCAGGGCACGCTGCTGGCTCACCTCATCAACCGCATCATCGTGGCCTCGGTCTGCCACCTCGAGTTTCCGCTGGTGCACCGTATCCTCTACCCGACGCCATTCTTTATCATGGTACTGTTCGTGCTTGGCCGCCGCGAGGATCCGGTCGAGGAGGCTGAGGCGGCGCTGGTAAAGCTGCTCATCACGCTCTACGGCGTGGCGGTCATTGTGCAGTACCTTCACTTTACCGTGTGCGTGACCTTGGCCATCACCCGCCATCTTGGCATCCACTGTTTCAACCTGCGCAAGCGCAACAAGGATGACATGTGAGTGCTGCGAGCGAGCGAGCGAGCGAGCGAGCCAGCGAGCCACAAGCGCACCGTGAACAACACCGACGGGAAGCGTGGAAGAATTGAAAGATGGTTTCCCTTCATGTCCTCCTCTTCCGAGTACCGTACTCTACTTGAGCCAACCAAGAGCTCTACTAGCTGGAGCTCGGTGCTGCTTGAGCAGCAGGTTCTGGTGCCGCTGCGTAAACGCCCCACGCGTGCTTCCGGTTGTCCGTGACGTGGCCGGCGGCGGCGGCCGCCGGCGGGTTGGCCGTGGAGTCCAAGTCGGAAACGCCCAACACGCCGATGCTGCTTGTCTCCGTCACGCCAAGCGTATGCACCGTGGAGTTGCCCATGAGAGAGGAACCGATCCCAAAGGTATGCTTGCTCACCATAAACATGCTGTAGCGCAAGATGTGCAAGTCGATGTAGAGCATCGACAACATGGTCACCTGCGACAATACCACCGCATAGCATACCTTGTGCGGACGGCAGTGGAGGCGGTCCGGGAAGACCATGTTGAAGAGAAAGATGGACACCCCGGCACCCATCATCACGAATAGGCCTGTGCTCACATGCCAGCTACACCGGTTGACGCCTTGAATGGTTTTCCTGGCCCGAAAGGCCATGTTGTTGTCGGCGCTAACTTCCACGGCCTCGGCGAGCATGCGGACGAGCCGGCTGCGGCCAATGCGGAAGGCCACCGCCAACGGGAGGATCAGCGGCTGTCCCACGAACACTGCAAGACTTGTGTTCTGCGTCGCCACGCAAGCGGTCATGGCGGAAGCGAAGAGAGTGCCCACCACAAAGCAGACCCGCCGGTACCGGTCCACGTTTTCGCTCGTCACCTTCTCCATCTTGCGGCTGCGCTCGGTGATCTCCACCCACATCACGCTCACGTTGAGGCAGAGAGGAAGCCAAAGGTCTGGTATGCGACGTTGAAAACGGCCGTGTACGCCTTGACGATGCTGCGCTTCTTGCTGTCCGTGTGCACCACCAAGGTGGACCCCTCGCGCAGCGGAAGAATTGCCTCGAAGGCGTACGAGACCTGCCCGGCAGCAAGCGCAACCAGGCCGATCGAGACCAAAAGCAGCGTCGAGTTGGCGGCCTTGTGCAAGATCCGAGGTCCTTCAATCCTGCCAACGCGCACCTGCAGGACGATCGCAGGCACAAGCGCGGCGAGGGCGCAAGCGGCGATGCCGAGGCTGGACCCGACGAGGATAACTGCGTTGGGCCCCCACCCGTCGCATTCTGGCCCGTGCCGGCCGTACCATAGATGGCAGTCGCAGAAAGTTGACGGCGGCGACGCGCGGTTGAAGCACATGAGCTCTGCGGGCAGTCGGCGTCCACCGTGCAGTTCCACTCGACCGGGGACATGATGCTTACTTAGCCCGTCTGCGTCGCCCGCTTGCAACCTCCCGCCGCCTCGATGTCGACAGTGGCGTTGGTCTGGCCACGCGTCGCGCCGCCCGCCGTCACCCGACCTCTGATGAAGGCTTAGCTGAGCGCCGGCTGCGTCACAGCCAACTGATAGAGCTAGCTATCCGTTGGTTGCGTTTCTTGTGGACGATGGCTCTCGTCGACAACCGAGCTCCGAAACTGATCGTGACATGTGACATGTGAGTCGGGCTGTACGTGCGAGCGCAGGGCTCGACCTGTCGATGGTGGGCGCTTCGGTGTCCGCGCACCGTAGGGCGTTGGTGTCTGTCATGGAGAGCGCCCTTCTCTGTGGACATGCTCGTGGTGGTTTCACCCCAGCGGACGCGGAGAGCGCGACGCCGCGGGGTCCTAGGCTGGCCTCAGTTGGTTTGGTGCGCAGGCCTGTGGTGGCACGCCCATTGGACTGTGCCATGCGGCGTCCAGGCAGGTCTGTGGTCGAGTCTGCCGCCCCTGCTGCGACAATGGTGGTCGTCGGCTAAACAGGCATAGATGGACCTCTATCCCGATCCTGGCACAGTTAGGCGGGCTCTTGTGGAGGCTTTTCTCGGGCCGAGCCCCTCCGCACAGAAGACACGCCAAAGGCTTGCTTGCGCACCATGAAGGTGCTGTACCGAAGGATGCTGATGTCGATGTAGAGCATGGCCACCAGGGTGCACTGCGAAAGGACCGTGTACACGCACAGTTGGTGAGGTCGACAGATGAGACGGTCATCCAGCTGAAAATAGAGCAGAAAAATCACCAGACCGAAGCCGAGCATGAAGAAGACCAGTGCTCACGCGCCAGCTACACTCGTTCACGCCTTCGATCGTCAGTCTTGCGCGAAGTGACATCTCCGCGTCCCCGCGAGCGCCAGCCACTACCACCTTGAGCATGTTCACGAGGCGCTGGCGGCCGACCCGGAATAGCACTGCCATGGGAAAGGTCAAAGGCTGTGCCACAAGTGCGGCGAGGTCGCTCACGTGGAACAGCGTGCAGACCAGCATGGCACTGGCGAAGCTGACGCCTACCACAAAGCACACGCGCGGTACCTGACCACGTTGTGGCTCGTCACCATCTCCATCTTGCGGCTGCGCTCGGTGATCTCCATCCACATGACGCTCACGTTGAGGCACGCGAGGAAGCCAAAGGTCTGAAAGCCGACGTTGGGACAAGCTGTACGCCTTGAACAAGCTGCGCTTCCTCCCGCCCTCGTACACATCCAAGGTGGACCCCTCGCGCAGTGGCAACAAGGCCTCCAGGGCGTACGAAACATGCTGGGCCGCGAGCAGAGCCAGGCCAACCGAGACCAGCATGAGCGTCGAGTTGGGCGCGTTGCGCAGGATCCCAAGTCCCTCACCCATGAGTACGCGCACTTGCAGGGTTATTGCCGGCGCAAGGGCGATCAGGGCGTAGAGTGCGCCTCCCAGTGACGCCAGGACCACGACGAACCTGCTTGGCCCCCACTCGTCGCAAGACTCGCCCATGTTGCCGTACCACGGGTGACAGTCGCAATAGTTGGGTTGCGGCGCCGCGCGCTCAAGGCACACCAGCGTCGCCGGCACTCGGTGTCGACGGTGCAGTTGATCTCGACGGGCGACATGCTGATGGCTCGGCCCGCGTCGCTCGCTGCCAGCCTCGGCCTCTCAGCCCTGAGTCTCCAACTCTAGCTCCAGAATCTGCGCCAACCGACATGTGCGCTCAATCGAGGACGCCGCCTCCACTTCCTTGTGACCAGTGAACAAAGGAAAGGTTGCGAGCAGCAGGGTCAACGCAGCAAGGGCGGTAGACACGCCCAACGTGCCTGCCTGCCTGCCTGCCTGACCACGGGCGGAAAGTAAATTTACTCTGCTCTCGAGCTTTGCTAGCCGTTGACGAGACGGCTGCAAGCCGAGGCTCGAGGCTCGAGGCTCCCAACAGCGGGAGGGGGGGCCATTCGGCGGCGCTGGACCGCGCGAGGAGGGGCTTGGCCGGCATGATCCAAGACAAAAGTGGTGCTCAATCACGGCTGCCGTGCTGAAGAGGCACCATGGAGGACAAGCAAGTTTTTAGAAGGCTCTCGATCCGCCGCCTTACGTGGAGAAGAGCGGCGGTCCGTGGTGGGGGGGGGGGGGGAAGCAACCTTGATCCAGCAGGAGCATGGCCTACAACCTTTCCTGAAAACACATGGACCCGCTTTTGACAACAAACAATCGCCCACCAGACGAGCAGAGCATCACGCCTGCGAGCTTGCGAGGTGCGCGGGCACCTCCGTCGTGGTCTTGTTGGAGAACATGCTGCTGGTCGACTTGTTGGTCGCCATGCTCGAGCCCGTCTGGCCGGACAGGCGCCTCCGCACCATGACGAGACTGTAGAAGAGGATGCTCAGGTAGATCCACAGCATGGCAGTCATGGCGACGGCGGAAGCGAATACCGAAAGACACAGCGAGTCGACGCGGCAAAGGAGGCGTGTGTCGTAAAAGACGTCGACCGTGAGCACCACGATGCTGGCGGCCAGCATGGCAAAGATGCCCACGATCACGCGCAAGCTGCACGTGTTGACAAGACCGATCGTGCGCTTGGCGTTCTCGGACAGCTCCTGGCTCCGGTTGGGGTTGATGTCGATGGCCTCCTGCAAGACAGACACGATCCGACGCCGGCCGATAAAGAGGATGCCGACCGGCAAGAGCAGTGGCTGCGCAACGACGACGGCGAGGGAGGTCCTCTCCAGGGCGACGCAGGTGATCATGGCGATACTGAAGAGTACGCCCACCACAAAGCACACGCGACGGTACCTGTCCACGTTTTGGCTCGTCACCATCCGCATAGCCCGCGCGTGCTGGCTCACCTCGAGCCACATGACGCTGACGTTGAGGCACGCCAAGAAGCCAAGCGACTGGTAGACCACGTTGAAGACCGCCGTATAAGGCTTGATGGAGCTGCGGCGCGCGCCGTCAGCGTGTTCGACCATCGTGCTCCCCGGGCGGAGCGGTGTGACTGCCTCCAGCGCGTAGGTGATCTGGCCCATCATGAGCGCGAAGAGGCCCAGCGTCACCAAGAGCAGCGTGGAGTTGGGCGCCTGCTTGAGCGCGCGAAGGCGCTCGTGGTAAAAGACCCGGCCCATCGTGTACACGGCAGGCCCAAGCGCCAGGAAGCTCGAGAGCACGATCCCCGCTGCCACAATCACGATGGTGTACGTACTCGGGCCCCACTCGACACATTCCATCGAGTTGGAGGACGGGTCGGTCGCGAGTCCATACCACACGTGGCAGCCGCATTCGGTGGTCTCGCCGTCGATGAGGCATAGGAGCGCGGCCGGGCAGTCCACGTCGAGCTCGCACGGTGCTTCCGCCATCGTTGTCGTTCTGCAAGCCAACCAGCCAGCCCCCTGGACGTTCTTGTGCACAGCGCCCGAGCGTGCGTGACTTTGTGCGTGGTTTGTGTTCACAGAACCGCCTGCGCACCGGCCTCAGAATTCAGCTCTGCCCGCCACCAGTTGCGGCACAAGTTAGTGGGCGCGTGGGAGCGCCATGTGCCTGTGCAGGTGTGTGAGAGAGGGAGCGATTTCGGAAAGCTCTTTCAGCGTGCTGCGAAAACCTAAAATGATCGTGAAGAGCAAGGAAGCAGTAATCTTCGCACCACCGAGCGGCCGTACCAATAATGTACGAGATCGCGCCGCCGTTTTCTGGACAGAAATAGGATGGAAATGGACAACCAGGAGGGAGGGAGGGAGGGCGACGGGACAGCAGCAAAGGTGGCATTGACAGCCTCATCGTCATGGCGGCAGGCTCTTTCGCCACAGGACTCGGAGTGCAGAAAGGGAAACCGGTTTTGGCAGGTGTGGAACGAATGTGGGCGGCTGCCGAGCAGAGCGTCACAACTCTGAGCTTGCGAGGTGCGCGGGCACCTCCGTCGTGGTCTTGTTGGAGAACATGCTGCTGGTCGACTTGTTGGTCGCCATGCTCGAGCCCGTCTGGCCGGACAGGCGCCTCCGCACCATGACGAGACTGTAGAAGAGGATGCTCAGGTAGATCCCCAGCATGGCAGTCATGGCGACGGCGGAAGCGAGCACCGAAATACACAGCGAGTCGACGCGGCAGATGCGGCGCGTGTCGTAAAAGACGTCGACCGTGAGCACCACGATGCCGGCGGCCAGCATGGCAAAGATGCCCACGATCACGCGCAAGCTGCACGTGTTGACAAGACCGATCGTGCGCTTGGCGTTCTCGGACAGCTCCTGGCTCCGGTTGGTGTTGATGACGATGGCCTCCTCCAAGACAGACACGATCCGGCGCCGGCCGACGATGAAGAGGATGCCGACCGGCAAGAGCAGTGGCTGCGCAACGACGACGGCGAGGGCATTCCTCTCCAGGGCGACACAGGTGATCATGGCGATACTGAAGAGTACGCCCACCACAAAGCACACGCGACGGTACCTGTCCACGTTTTGGCTCGTCACCATACGCATAGCCCGCGCGTGCTGGCTCACCTCGAGCCACATGACGCTGACGTTGAGGCACGCCAAGAAGCCAAGCGACTGGTAGACCACGTTGAAGACCGCCGTATAAGGCTTGATGGAGCTGTGGCGAACGCCGTCAGCGTGTTCGACCATCGTGCTCCCCGGGCGGAGCGGCGTGATTGCCTCCAGCGCGTAGGTGATCTGGCCCATCATGAGCGCGAAGAGGCCCAGCGTCACCAAGAGCAGCGTGGAGTTGGGCGCCTGCTTGAGCGCGCGAAGGCGCTCGTGGTAAAAGACCCGGCCCATCGTGTACACGGCAGGCCCAAGCGCCAGGAAGCTCGAGAGCGCGATCGCCGCGGCCACAAGCACGATCGTGTACGTGTTCGGGCCCCACTCGACGCACTCCATCGAGTTGGAGGACGGGTCGGGCGCGAGTCCATACCACTCGTGGCAGCCGCACTCGGTGGTCTCGCCGTCGATGAGGCATAGGAGCGCGGCCGGGCAGTCCACGTCGAGCTCGCACGGTGCTTCCGCCATCGTTGTCGTTCTGCAAGCCAGCCAGCCAGGCCCCCTGGACGTTCTTGCGGCTGGTTGGCAAGTTGGCTGCAGGCCCGGCTCGGCTCGTTCGTTCAGAGCACTGCTCTGTTTGTTGCAACACAAGTTCAACGGCGTGTGGCTGTCCAAAAAGCAGCATGTGCCACACAGGTGTGTGTGAGAGTGATCTTAGACTATTTCAACGCAAGCGAAATGTGGTGCGAACAAAACCCAAATAATCTAGATACAAGCATGGTGCCGGTAATTTCTGCACCATCGCGCTGCCGTGCCAATTTTGCTTACAACGAGATCGTGCCACCCTGGGCATTTTGAAGAGCACCCTCCTCACCCTCTGCCAATCAATCGAGCAGTCGGCAGGAGAGGAGAGTGCGGACAGGGAGCGGCGGCAGGGGGACGCGAGGGGCGAAAAGGGAAGCACGAGGTGGTGGTCCGAAGGGCCTTCTGGCAAGCTAGCACGGGAGGGAGCACCGACGTGGGACAAGGTGGGATTGACCGCCCTCCCTCATTCCGGCCCTTGGGCTGGCTGGCTTTCGCTCACCCAATGATGACCTTGGGTAGTACTGGTACGGTACCGTACGTACGTACCTGAAATGGCGGCGATGGACGGCGACCATGAAACGCGGACGATCGATTGATTAATGAATCAGGACGATGAGGTGCTACTTAGCGCGCTGGTTGCGCTGATTGGAGCCGAATAGCCTGCCGCGGCGACCGCCACGCCGCGGCGCCGGCCGTTGGCGGTGTGCAGCTGCCTCTTAGCCATGACGACGCTGTAGCGGCCGATGCTGAGGCAAAGAATGAGCATGCTAAGGAAGCATACTTGGGCGAGGGCCGTCGAGGGGCAAAGCTTCTCGGGACGGCAGACAAACTTGGGCAGGACAACCATGTCCATGTACACGAGCAGCAGCGAGGACGCAATGTTGAGGACAAACCCGACCTGGACCTGGAGACTGCAGTCGTTAACGCCGCGTATGGCGATCTCCACGCGCTGTGCGACTTCGCCGCTGACAGAACCCTCTGTGGGCGCCGCCATGCGAAGCCCAGCCACGATGCGCCGTCGCCCGACGATGAAAAGGACACAGAGCGGCAGCGTGAGCGGCAGCGACAAGAATGGCCCGAGCTCGATCTTTTGCATGAGCGCCGCGGCCAGTTCGATGGTGCAATAAAGCACACCGAAGGCTTGGCAAAACGTGCGGTAGCGCGCGATGTTCTTGCTTGAAGTGAGCTGCGCGATTTCGGTCGCTGACCTCCAACCACAGGACGCTGACGTTGAGCAGGGCCATGAACATGAACGTGGTGGTCGAGACAAAGGCTGCGGCGCTGTACTTTTTGAACACGCTGCGCTTCTTGCCGTCCGCGTGTTGTTCCATGGTCGAGCCTTCCCGCAAGGGAAACATTCCCTCGAGCGCGTAAGAGGTCTGGTTCACCATTAAGCTGGCAGTGGCGAGCGTGACGAACAGCAGCGTCGAGACGGCGGATCGCCGCAGCGCGTACGCCGCCCGCCACACGATACACCTGGATGAGCGTCGTTGTCGTTGGCACCAGGCGACCGCGGAGAAAAGCGCAAACGCCACGCTGGGCAGCACCAACACCATGGCGCTCGGTCCCCCATCCGTCGCACTGCGGGCCAAACCGCCCGTACCAGTCATGACAGCCGCAGAAGGAGCTCAGAGGCGCCCTGTTCCACAAGCAGGTGAGCTCGTCCGGGCAGTCCGAGTCCAGCTCGCAGGTCACGTTGGCGGCTGCCATCGCACGAGCAGCTCGCCCGCGCCGAGCCGTCCGTCGCGGACCTGCAGCGGAGCGTTGTTGCCGCGGCCGCGCTGCTGCCAGCGCCGCGATGGCAGTCGATGGTTCAGGCGCAGCACTTGGTGTCATCACCGGACAAAAATTCTGCAAAAAAGATCCTTGCCACCACCTCTCGATGACATCGCTCTCGTCGAGCACTCTCACTCAAGGAGGAGGTGCGCCACAGCCGCCGCCGCCGCCGCCGCGCAGGCGAGAGCCGGCTGCGCTACGATGACGCCGCCGCTGCCGGACGGTGACGGACTATCGCCACGTTGCCAGTGCCAGGAGACGGCGACGTCGGCGACGTCGGCGACGTCGGTGACGTCGGCGAGGGCGAGGGGGACGATGGTGTGGGGGCGATGTTGCCCAGGTTGAGCGGCTGCAGGTTGTCGCCCATTTCGTCGGGATCATCGCCGATGATTTCGTATCCTTCGCGCAGCATCGTGCCTCTCTCCGACGACCCAAAGCACTTGATCGTCGGCCTCGGTGTCCGACTCGGCCTTGAACATCACGCACGTGCGCTTCCCCGCCACGAAGATGTCCTCGACAATACCCTTCGTCCCCAGATCGACGAACAGAAGGCTTCTGAGAGCGCTCGCCTCGACGCGCGGTTTGTTGTCTCCAGTCCCGAGCGCGCCCGGGACGCCCCAGCAACTCACGAAGCGGCCCTCGAAATCGTATTGGACGCACCAGTGGAGGCTTCCTGCGACCTTCTTCATCGAGCCCTGGGTGGGGATCAGGGGTAGCCCATGTTTTCCATCTCGGCCTTGGTGTCTCCGAGATCTTCGGAAGCGTCGCCGTGGCCGTTCTGGTTGGACCAGCCCCAGCACTTGATGCGACGCTCGGAGTTGGACGGGTCGATGACGGTCACGCAGGTCGACCACTGGCCACAAGCCACGTCAAGGGCCGCGTCGCCGCGCAAGTTGATCGCCGGCAGCTTGTCGCCCATCGTGTCGGGTCTATCCCCACGCTTTGCCTTGTCGCCCTGCCCGAGCTGGGCGCCGTAGTTGTCGCCCCAGCACTTTGTCGCGCCCGTCGTGGACACGGCACACGTGTGGAAGTCGCCGGCAGCGAGGGAGGCGGCCTTGAAGTTGGTGCCAAGGTCCACGAACGGAAGGTTGTCGCCCATCTGCTCCGGCGTGATGTTGCTGCGGTGGTTGTGTCTCCAAGACCGAGCTGGCCAGAAGCGTTGTTGCCGACGCACTTGACCTTGCCGTCCGCAAAGAGCACGCAAAGGTGCCTGCCGCCCACGCCCATGGTGAAGTCGACGATGGGCTCCGTGTTGCCAAAGTCGATGGGGGGCGTCGCTGATCATGTGACTCGGTAAGGTGACCCCGTTGATGAACTCCGACATGTCCCCACCCCAGCAGCGCACCTCAGCGTCTGCAGTGCCGAGCTCGCCAAAGATTGCGCAGTGCGTCTTGTAGCCGCACGTCATGAGGCTGATGGGCTTGTCGGTGGGCAGCGTGATGAAGGGAAGGCTGTCCCCGATCTCATTCCGCCTCGTCGCCGCGAAAGTCATACGTGACGGTGTCAGGAACAGGCAAGCCGAGGATGCCGCCAGTGTTGTCGCCCCAGCACTTGAGTCCGCGCGGCGTGTTGTAGCACGCGTTTTGCGAGCCGAGGCAGAAGGCAGGGTGCGTGTTGGCCGACCTGGCCTCAGCGCCCGCAGCGAGCGCCATGGCCGTCGCCAGCGCCGTCGTCATCGTGGCGCGCCCCATCAGGCAGACCACAACACACACACGTGACCGAGTTGGATTCTTTGACTTGGCCTTGGCTGGCTTGGCTTTGGGGGGATCTCGGCACGCGCCACTCGCTCAGCGTCTCGCGAAGCTCGAGTCACTTGTCACTGGCTCAGCGACAAGAAGCGACAAGGGTGCAGGGACAAAACGTCCCCAGCCAGGCAAGCTCGGCAATGTCCAAAGTCGATGGTGGATGATCATGTCTTAGTTGGTCGCGGTGGCGAAGATAGTGGCCGCCACGACAACAAGAGCCGCAGCGAGAGTGCCACTACCGGACGGAGTCTCCCCTACCGGGCTGTCGTTGCTTGTGGTTGGCGAGGGCGTCGGCTCGACGGCGTCGGCTCGGACGGGCTTGGGGAGGGCGGCGTCGGCGTCGGCGAAGGCGGCGTCGGCGAAGGCGGCGTCGGGGAGGGTGGCGTCGGGGACGGCGGCGTCGGGGACGGCGGCGTCGGCGTGACCATCGGAGACACCGACGGGGAAGCAGTTGGCGCGTTAGTCAACGGGGCGATGTTGCCCAGGTTGAGCGGCAGCAGGTTGTCGCCCATTTCGATGGGATCATCGCCGATGATTTCGTATCCTTCGCGCAGCATCGTGCCTTTCTCCGGCGACCCAAAGCACTTGACGTCGGGGCCTCGGCGTCCGACTCGGCCTTGAACATCACGCACGTGCGCTTCCCTGCTACGAAGATGTCCTCGACAACACCCTTCGTGCCCAGATCGACGAACAGAAGGCTTCTGAGAGCGCTCGCCTCGACGCGCGGTTTGTCGTCCCGAGCGCGCCCGGGACGCCCCAGCAACTCACGAAGCGGCCCTCGAAATCGTATTGGACGCACCAGTGGAGGCTTCCTGCGACCTTCTTCATCGAGCCCTGGGTGGGGATCAGGGGGTAGCCCATGTTTTCCATCTCGGCCTTGGTGTCTCCGAGATCTTCGGAAGCGTCGCCGTGGCCGTTCTGGTTGGACCAGCCCCAGCACTTGATGCGGCGCATAGAGTTGGACGGGTCGATGACGGTCACGCAGGTCGACCACTGGCCACAGGCCACGTCAAGGGCCGCGTCGCCGCGCAAGTTGATCGCCGGCAGGTTGTCGCCCATCGTGTCGGGTCTATCCCCACGCTTTGCCTTGTCGCCCTGCCCGAGCTGGGCGCCGTAGTTGTCGCCCCAGCACTTTGTCGCGCCTGTCGTGGACACGGCACACGTGTGGAAGTCGCCGGCAGCGAGGGAGGCGGCCTTGAAGTTGGTGCCAAGGTCCACGAACGGAAGGTTGTCGCCCATCTGCTCCGGCGTGATGTTGCTGCGGTGGTTGTGTCTCCAAGACCGAGCTGGCCAGAAGCGTTGTTGCCGACGCACTTGACCTTGCCGTCCGCAAAGAGCACGCAAAGGTGCCTGCCGCCCACGCCCATGGTGAAGTCGACGATGGGCTCCGTGTTGCCAAAGTCGATGGGGGCGGCGTCGCTGATCATGTGACTCGGTAAGGTGACCCCGTTGATGAACTCCGACATGTCCCCGCCCCAGCAGCGCACCTCGGCGTCTGCGGTGCCGAGCTCGCCAAAGATTGCGCAGTGCGTCTTGTAGCCGCACGTCATGAGGCTGATGGGCTTGTCGGTGGGCAGCGTGATGAAGGGAAGGTTGTCCCCGATCTCGTCCGCCTCGTCGCCGCGATAGTCATACGTGACGGTGTCAGGAACAGGCAAGCCGAGGATGCCGCCAGTGTTGTCGCCCCAGCACTTGAGTCCGCGCGGCGTGTGTAGCACGCATTTTGCGAGCCGAGGCAGAAGGCAGGTGCGTGTTGGCCGACTTGGCCTCAGCGCCCGCAGCGAGCGCCAGCGCCGTCGCCAGCGCCGTCGCCATCGCGGCCCTCGTCATCGCCTCCGTCCCTCGAAAGGTTTTGCCAGAGGAGGTGGTGTGCACGTGCGGGAGGGGGGGTGCGGATTTCTGCGTTTGGCACCAAGCAGGGTTGCGGATGGAAGGATCTGGGCCGACCTGAAATCTACAAGTGGCAAGTCAAGTGGGATGAATGATGATGTGATTGTTGATTGATGACCATGAAACCCACAAAAAAGAGGGAAGGACACCGCCGCAAGCCAGGTGGTCAGCCAGCAGCAGCCAAAAGAAAATGAACAAGGTCACGCCCACTTGCTTCACTCGGCAGGCCTGCTGGTCGTGGCGGCGGCGGCACTGGTGGCAGTCACGAGCTCTTCCGCGTCGTAGAGCGAGAATATCTGATCCTTGTTGTCAGACCGCGCCTCTGTCGAGCTGGTCACGACGTAGTGAAGCGCATTCTCGGGCAGCCTGGAACGCATGCTGGCACAGCTCTCAGACGGAGCGACGCCGCGGGACTCTGCGCTCAAGAATACCCTGCGTGTCCTTGTCCATCCCTCTGGAATCCACTCGGGCGAGAGGAAGAGCATCACGACGCTGTTGATGTACAGGTCTATGCCATAGCCCAGGGATTCCACCTGGCGCAAGAAGGCGAATTCTGGGTCGCCCAATGGCCTGAAGACGACCGTGAGGGCAATGGCCAGGGAGAAGAAGAAGGCCGTGCTGACGATCTGGATGAGGCTCAGACGCAGGTTTTGCCGCGCGACATTGCGCATGTACGTCACCTCGGTCCCTGCGGCCCCGACCGCCCGCAACACGCCCAGCTCTTTGTAAACCGGAAAGGCAAAGAGGACGAGCAAAAGGATGCTCAGGCAGGTGTCGCTCGCGGCGACCACTGCCACGACCACGACGCTAGACTCTGAGATGCAGACCCCAGTCGTGAAAGCGTGCCGCCCGGTAAAGAGCGTCGCACCGATGACCATGAGGAAAGGAATGCCTCCGATGCGCCAAGCGTGTCAGGTTGAACAGGTCATTGATGCACTTGTTGTGCGGGTCGAGCGTGGCCCGCGCGCGAGAGAGGAGCAGCATGTAGTTGGACCCCATCGCCGGGATGTAAAAGAATGTCGCGAGGCGGTGCGTGGCGCTGCAAAACTCGGTCGTCCCGACGTGCTGCGGCGGCAAGGCCGCCGCGGGGGACAACGACAGCAGCACCAACAGGGATACCAGAGTGCCGCAGGCCAGGTTGGCGATCATCCACTTGAGGACGTGCTTGCTGCGTCTGCCGCGCTTGTCCTTGAGCTGCCCCCACCGCAGCAGCATGACGCCAGCCACGAGAGGGTACCACAGGAGGGTGAACGAGTAGAGCGCCATCGGCCTCGCGCTGGTGGTAAAGCTTTTCGGCTCTGGCGTCTCCACATACAGCGGGACCGCATGGCTCAGGGCTGCGCCCATGGCAACCGGCGCGCCGTGTCCGCCTTCGAGGTGCCGCTCGTGCTCTGCATCGGCGACAGCGTGTCCGTTGGGCGGTTTTGGGTTCGGTTGCTTGCAGGGTGTTTTTGCATTCTCGCCCTGATGAGCGCCACACGCTGCCGCTGCCGCCGCCGCCGCCGATGGCGTTTGGGCCGTCGACTGCGAACCATCGCGCCTCTCTCCGGCGCTTTCGGCCCCTTTGCTCGCCAAGGCCGCCCGAGGGGAGCCGGACAAGTCGAGCCAAAGACCACGCGGGGAGCATGCACGGCTGTGCAAAGCGGACTCTATACCCTCGGCGCAATGTGCTAAAGAATGCGGAGCGGCACGCCTACCCCAGGCCGAGCGGCACCTGGACCAGGGGAAACGCCACGCCCGCTCTGCTGGAGCAGGTCGTCTGCCGGTGCACGTGGTCGCTCAGCGAGCGCGCAAGATGCGACCAGCGGCTTCTTCGGCTCAACGCGAACCAGATCTGCAGTGCACTCACTGCCTTGGTCTTTTACATACAAATCGGGCTTTGACGGCGCACTCGAGCCAGGGTTCGTGATGCTTGGCTCCGCCTTTCGACTCCTAATCCTGAACCTGGCTGCCATCCATCTTGCTGCTGTCAGCGCCTTCGGAATCCTCCATGCGGCACCCTGCACGCGCGCGGCGCTCCAACTCGATCCCTCCGACGCCAGTCAAACCAAGCGCCGGCAGCGAATCGAGGGCAGCTGGCCGCTCTGCGGCCTCTTACATGTTAGTCAAGTCGCCACGGAGCCGCCACGTTGACAATGATTGATTCATGAGCCGCCCCGAGACCTCCTGGTAGCCTATTCGTTCTCTGTTGCGAGCTAGCCCACCCTCTACAGCTCCCGCGGTGCCCTTTCTCTCCACTACCTAGTAGAGCTATCCAATAGAGCCATTCCCTGAGCCGACGCTGCCTCCAGAAGTTTCCACGGACTTGTGACGACCACTGCTGAGTGCCGCGTGCCGATGCTGCTGGCTTGGTTTCACAGCGACCTTGTTGCGCGAATTCATAAAGATGCGGCGAGACACGTACCACGGGACGGCAGCCAGGCTGTGTCATGCACAGCAACGCCACAGAGTTGCACACAATGTCGGCGATGTAGCCTATGAGGCCGAGCCATCGGAGCCACGAATAGCGGGGTCGTGGACATCGGTGAACATGGCCTGGTAGACGCAGCCCGCCACTTGGGACACAAAGGTGCTGCCGATTGTATGGCACTGAGGCGCAGGTTGCGGCGCGACGTGATGCGCATTGCGCGCACTTGCTCGCTGAACATCGAAGCGGTGCCTGAGCCCCCACTTCCGGAGGTCTTGACGAGGTCTTGCATGAGGCGGCGCACCGGCAGAATGAAGAGCAGCAGCAGCATGGCGCTGAGGCCTGTGTCCGCGGCCATAAATATGTAGACGACCACCAGCTCCACGTTCTGCGCGCAGATGCCAGTGCTAAACATGCTCGCACCCTCGAAGAGGACAAGCGCCATGCCGCTGGTCAGGGGCACACCAAGGTAGGTGGCCAACTTGCACAGCTTGAACAAGGTGTCTTCCGCCCAGCGCTTGCGGTCCAGCGTGGCCTCCGCGCGGATCAGGAGTACCATATAGTTGGCGCCCATGGCCATGCCGTACATTGTCGCGCTGAGGCGGTTGCCGATGCGACACTGGATCAGGCCAGCCGCATCGCCCGGCGCGATCTCCAAGTAAAGCCATAGTTGGTTGTCGCACTGCGTGAGGAGGTTGAGCAGCATGTGGATCCGCAGCCATTTCACCAGGCGCTTGCGCCGCCCTGAGCTCTTGGCGCTCTGCACATGGCGCCAGCTCGCGGGAGCGGACCGTGAGGCGACACAGGTCCACAAATAGAACGCAAAGGTGAGCAAGCTCACCACACGCGCCACCTCGCGTGCGCGCGTGAACGACCGGCGGGTCCACCTGCTCGTGCAGCACTACGTCTCCAAAGGGCATCGTCCTGGCGTCGACCTCGCCCTCCTCGTCGCCTCTGTCCTCGCTGCGCCGGCCCGGAGGAAGCAACAAACGGACCTGCGCAGAGGCCGAGCTCTGGAGCTGAGCCTGGGAAATCGATCATCGATCATCGCGCCGCCAAACAAACGCACGAAGAGGGCAATAGAATAGACTTCCCAACGGACACCCGAATCATCTGTTGCGTCAGTTCACAAGGTTTGCGCGCTTGAGGACCTCCAGAAGCGGATCTGATCGATCCAGAGCCATGATGGGCCACTCGAGCCCCAGGTTGGTCTCCAGGAGGCCGCGCAGAGCGAGCAACGCAGCCGCTGGCGCATACGTGCCGCTGTTGTTATCCACAACCAACGCTGGCCGCCCAGACGCCTTGGCGCGATCGGAGCACAAGTCGAAGAAGAACTCGCCCGCGAAGAGCACTGCGCACGGGCGTTGTTGTGCAGCGCGTGCTTGCTCAGCATGTCCTGCGCGCGCGAGGCACTCGTTTCGCTAAAGTGCATGACGCCGTCCTCGCGCAAGACGTACGTAAATCGTCGCCCCTGGGCTCCGCCCCGCCCTCCCAGCCACGCCTTGAGGCCACTGTAGCTGCTTGGTCGCGAGAAGAGGCTGCCGCTGCCGCTGCCGCTGCCCAGTGACGGTGACGCCTCTTGATCCTGTAGCGCTCGGAACAGCTCCTCGGCCCCACGCACAAGCCGCATGTCAGGCATATGCTTGGCGTACAGCGTGCTGTGCTGCATGCGGATAGCGGCACGCACCGCTGCCGGCCGCGCGCCGCGGGAGAAGATGCGCTGCGCGTTCACGTACCCGCTGTTCCATGGCGTCGGGTGCGGCAGGAACGTGTGAGCCCGCCACAGGGGCCCAAGAGCAAAGGTCCGGAAGGCGCGGAAGGTGCCGCCGTCAACCATCTTCAGCAAAAGGCCGCCGCGCAGGTTGAGGTTGCTCGTCAGCAAAAGCCGCGGCACTGGCAGCGTGCGCTGCGGCCCGAGGATGTACACGCGGATGCGGACAAAGCCGCGTATCTTGGGCTGTCTTGTGATTGCGCTTGTCCGCATCAGGGGGAGCTCGAACGACGCCTCGCGCTTTTGCGCCACGAGCGGCAGTGTCGCGTATCCGACCAGAGTATCTTGCGCCCAGGTGTCGTCGTGCCGACACACTCCGACTCGTAGCACGTTGCGCAAAGGGCAGAACGGCATCGTCGCGCTGTGACCCATGGCTTTGCCAGGCAGCGAGAAGCTCGTGCAGTCGTCCACTGTCAGCTCTACTGTTGTCAGCGACGAGCTGGGACGCAGCACCCCGACTTGCACATGAGCAAGTTGCCAGGCCTGTTCGCTCGTCGTGGGTGCCGCGACGTCGGTGAAGGCGGAGACGAACAGGTCGCGCCCCGCTGCGCTCGGTTCAAAGCGCAGCGCCATCTCGTGGCAGTCAGCGTAAGCCGGCCTGGCGCCGTCGGCGCAGGCGCGCAAGCTGCGGGCTGGGCTGGGTGACGAAGAGGGCAAAAAAAAAGAAAAAAAAGAAAAAAAGAATCGTACGAGCTGTGGGACTCGAACCCACGCATCCGAAGATATCACGACCTGCACGTGACCCCTTAGACCACTCGGGCAAACTCGCTTGAGTCCATGTGTCATGGTTATATAAACGTAGAGACAGAGTTCAGTCATTTGATCAGATTTGATTGTGAGCCGGGCGAGAGCTGCGTTGCTGTGAAAGGAAACCAGACGACATGCGCCGCTGCGCAATGAGAGCCTGCTACCGGTGGGTCCAGCACAGACAGGCTCCCAGTTTTAATGTTAATTCTGTCCTCAGCCAGTCCTCGCATACGAGCTCCTGGAGCCATCTGTTCACGTTGTGCGCTCGACTGTTCACGCTCTGAACATTCACGTCGTGCGCTCGAATCGAAGCCAGCAAAGGTCCGACCGTGTGGAGTGAACAAGCACTTCAAGTGCGCGTAGGTACATCTGTGACAGCCAGGCCTTGCCACAGCGGCGACCGTCTCGCAAAGAACTCTAACAGCGAGGCGAGCTGGCGTGAGCCAGGAATGCCGGCGTCGGAGTCGGCTGGTGCAGAGGCTAGTGCTCGGGCGAGATATAGAAATAAGATTGCCAGCGGAAGGCGCACTATGGGGGCGCTACGGCCCCCACTGCAGCGTACTCGTGATGCTCTCGCACTGGATGTTTCAGAAACGGAGCAGCAATAAATGATACTTTTTGGCGCAAATGTTTCTTCTTGTTTTGTTTTGCAAGAACAAGTATTTTTATGCACGTTTTGTCTTTTTATTTTCACAGTACAAATGTTTACATTATTTACGGTACCATAGGTTTATTTTTTCTTTGAAATGGATGTTTTGCATTGTAGTATTGGGACCAATGTCAAATTCAACGAATTGTGCCTACATAATTGTGATGGAGCCCTACACTCGCTCTCGTGGCTGGTTGAAAATGGCGGACTTCCGCCGCCAAGACCTGGCCTCACTTCAGCTCGCGGTCAGGATCGCCTCAAGCCGCGGCGGTGCAGCGCACCGCTTGCTCCTGAGGACTGTTTGGGCGATGTGGCTTGGCGCAAAGACCTGTCGGAATGTCTCCCTTCGGTCACGCGTATACGACAAGGTCAGATCGGCTTGCTGACGACGAAACCCACACCGGGCGGCGCCAAACGACTCGTTGGAGGGGGCTGGCACGAGGCGTTGCTCGGTGCCCACGGACAACTTTGATTGATCAAAAAGCGACAAAAACTGGGTGAGGCAAGGCGGCGATCCCGTTCCGCCCCGCCCGAAGCGATGAATGAGGTTTACGGTTTGCCGTGAAGGCTGGCTGGTAGGTAGGTAGGTAGGTAGGCTGGCGCCCGTCGGCGAGTGCTCTACAGGGCGTTGAGTGTAGACGGCGCCACATGGCCGCTCGAGTCCGGCTGCTTGGTGGTTCGCAAGAACTTTACCATGGACTTGTTGGTGGGCTGCGTGATGAGGGCCCGGCGGTAACGGAAGGCGATCGCGTCGGCGACGAGCAGCGGTAGCGCCGACGAAGTCTCCCGCACATGGGTGGCTACAAAGCCCGATTCCAAGCCTTGCGCCTTGGAGACGCGGACGCGCTCTGCCGAGACAAACCCGGCGAGCGGAGGGACCTTGTCAAAGAGCGGCTTGCCCGCGCGCGCGCCGTTGGGCCCAGCTTCGAGGACCTCGACCTGCATGCCCCATAGCAACTTGAAGCACTTGATGCAGCTGCGCTGCAGCTTGGAATCCTCGCGCAGCAGCGTGTCATCGGGCTGCAGAATGGCCGTGGTGATGCGCACGAGCGGCTTTGGCAATTCGAGCGCGGCGCCGTCCACCTCGTGCTGGAGCATCATGAGCGCGTCGTGCACGATAAGCACGATGACAAGGCGCAGGCGGTTGGCACGCTGCTGCTCGGGCGTGAGGGAGACAGGTCTTCCAGCACTGCCGAGACGCCTTGCAACAGGTCGGGCTGGTTGTAGATGTCGGGCCGTGCTGGCGCAGCATGGCCAGGAGTGCTGCTTGCGCACGAACAGCAGCGGCGAGCTGAGCACGACGCTGGCGTCGCACACGGCGTCGAGCAGGCTGGCCTGTTGCCCACCAAAGGCGCACTGCTGCGCGTACAGCTTTTGCATCTCCAGCACGGCACCGCCCTGTTCGCCGGCGCCGCGCCACACGCCGGCGACAATGCCCCAGAGGCGCACACCCAGCATGCTCTCGGCCAGCTCTGGCTTGGCGTCCACGTCCACCTCCAGCAGGTCGGCGTCCGCACGAGCACCGATGGCGGCCGTGGCGAGCAATTTTGCGAGCGCGCCGAGTGGCTTGGCAGCCTCCTCGTTGTTCGCCTCACGCGCAGCAGTCGCTGCTCTGCCTGCGGCAGCAGCAGCCGCTCGAGACTACCCAGCTCGACCTGGCCTCCGCTCGGCAGGAGTCCGAGGCTCTCCAGGCAGAGCGCCAAAGCCCACGAGGCCTCCAGCGCCGGCGGGAAGGGCAGTCGCCTGGGCGAGAACGCGCGCCGCTGCTCGGCCTTAAGCGGCTTGAGCACTAGCTCACGCATGCGCTTGAGTAGCGCCAGACCGGCTTTGCCGGTGCGACTTAGCTCCGTGCCTTCGGATACGGGAACCACGAGCCGGACGACCTCCTCCACGCGGGCGTCGCCGGTCTCTGCGCGCGGCCAGGGGGCGCGGGCGCGGACGCGCCACTGGCCGAGGCCAAAGGCGCGCACGACCACCGTGCGAAGGTCGGGTCCAAGTAGCGTCGACACGCGCGGCGCGAGGCGCTGGGAGCTCAGCGGACGCAGAGCGGCGCGGCAGAAGCGACTCACGCCGCTGCGGGCGGCGGAGATGCCATCGACGCCGGCGCTTGCGGGACTAGCGCCGCCGACGGAAGGGCTGGTCAGAGCTTTGCTACTGCAAGCCACGTCTGCGCTGCCGTCTCCGCGTATTGCTGCACCTTCTGCCTGCCCATCGCCGTCGGCCGCGCTGCCGTCGGCTGCATCGCCGACATTGGTTTGGGCGGCCGTGGGTTGAGGGGCTGCTGCTTTTGTTTTTGCTTTTCTCCCTGAACCTCGCTGTCTCCCATGTCGTCGCCGTCGCGGACGCCGTCGTCGCGGACGCCGTCGTCGTCGCCGTCGTCGTCGCCGACGCCATTGCCGACACCGTCGCCGTCGCCGACGCCGACGCCGTCCTCTCCGCCTTTGGCGGCAATCATAAAACCCCCAGGCGGAGAGGCAGAGGAATTTGGCTTCACGCCCGCCCTGGACGCCGCCTCTTGCACGGCCTTGGACTCCCTGAACGCCCTCGCGACCTCCTGGATGACGTCTTTGCTGCCGTCAGCAGGAAGATGGCCCAGGAGCACCCGTTTCCGTGCCTCGAGCTCCTTGAGCACGCGCATGCGCTCTTCCTGCTTTTTGCGGCGCAGCTCCTCCCCCTCCTGCGCGAGGGCAGCGGCCTCCTCGCGACGCTTGGCGGCCTCTTCGTCGGCGGCTTTCTTCGTTTGAGCTCCTCCAGCTTGCGCTTGCGCAGCCCCTCCTGCACGCGCGCCTTTCATCCGCGTCGCGCTCCTTGAGCATGTCCTCGTGCGTGCGCCTCTGCTGCTCGAGCAACAACTTGCGCAGTTTGGCGGCGCTTACGACCGCGTCGTCCCTCTTTTTGCGTTTATTTACCGGCTGCTTCCCCTTCTTTGCGCTTCCCCCGTTTGCTGCGCTTCCTCCGCTCTCTCTGCGGCCTCTTCAGCGGCCTCTTCCTCCAACCGCTGCTCCCTCCTCCGCCACCGACCGCCTTTGTTGGAGCTCTGCTGCGCGTCGCCGTCGGTCTGCCTTTTCGCGGCGCTGCGACTCTTGCAGGCGCAGTCGCTGCTCTCGTTCGCTCACGGCGCCCTTGGGCAGTCCGTGCGCTCCCGGCTGAGCTATCAGCTGCGCCGACTGTGCGACCGGCAGCGCTGCCGGCATCGGCGGCAGCGACGGCGGCAGCGACTGTGTCGCAGACTGCGTGCGTTGCAGGGCATGGGGCAGGCCGTGCTGCGGGTACTCGTCCGAGTATTCGCTGGGCTCTGAGGCCTCGCTTCGTCTAAAGTACTCGTGGCGCCGCTGCTTCAAATAGGCCAGCTCCTCCACCGAGCGGTGTGCTGCTGGTGCTGCTGGTGCTGCTGGTGCTGCTGCTGCTGTTGAACATGCGCATGAGCAAGTCCCTGGTGATGCCCGCCCAACAAGGGCGGACCAGGCGGCCAGAAGGGCATCGAGGGGATGCCCATCATGGCAAGCCACTGCTTGCGCTGGTGCAGCTGGTGCAGCAAGGCGAGCCTGCGCGCCTCCTCCGCGGCGAGCCACGCCTCCATCCTCCCTCTCCTCTCTCCTCCTACTGGGAGATGATTGTTTTTTCCTCTCAGAAAGAAACGGGGAAGGAAGGAAAGGAAAGGAAGGAAGAAAGGAGGAGGAAGGAAGAAAGGAAGGAAGAGAGGTCCTCTCTTTCTGCCCGGATTTGCGACAGGACCACTGTTGCCGCTCTCTCCTCCACTCTCCTCCTCCCTCTCAGAGGCCTCACTGACTGACTGACTGACGGACTGTGAGGAGCACTCAGAGAAGAAGAAAACGACTACTTCAGAGTGTGTCTGCATTCTTTTTCTTTTCTGCTCCTCTCTCTTTTGCTTTTGTCGTTCAGCGGGTCTCGGCCTATTTCAACCTGGCAAAACCAAACAAGGACGCGCGACCGACCGACCGCAGCCTTTCCAGTTGCCTTTCTTTCCGCACAAATTCACACACTCACTCGCGTGTGTTCTCTGCGCCTCCTGACTGACTGACTGACTGACATGTGAGAACAACGAATGAGATTCTTTCGCCAAACGTGGGCCGAGTCTTCCGCGGCTGACTGACAATGTGAGCGCTTTCTTCGTTCGAGTTTCCTTGTCAAGAAATCAGGGAAGGACCTTCTCATGGGTCAATCATGAACAACAGCAACACCAACAGGAGGTTCTTCTGCCTCCACACGAAAATGATCTTTTCCTCGTTGGTCAAACAAGCAAGCCATGTCCGAGTCCTCCGCGGCGCCTTCAGTCAATCTTTTGAAACACCCACATGTCTTGTGGACCTTCAATCAACAACAGCACCAACAGCAAAAGATCTCTCTCTCTCTCTCTCTCTTTACACAATAATCTGGTCCTTGCAGCGGCCGAGTGAGCGCCAGCCATCCAGCAGCACCTGAGCCACGGTCTCCGTGACGCCCTCGCAATCCACACCTGCATTCGCGCGTTCTGCGCCTCTCGTAACAACGCTCTCGCAGTGCCCATCCCAACGCCACCGACCCGCACCACTCTTGCGCGACACACGGCCTCCACGTCGCACCCGAGGTCATTTGCAGCCAGACACACCTCCTCGGAGGCACGCACTCGACGCAAGTCCTTGGGCGCCAAACCGCAGTTTGCCGCTCGCAGCACTCGCACATTGGCACCCACTGCGCCCACCATGCCAACGTTGGCGCTCACGTCGAGCACATCCAGCCCCTCTACATTGCCCAGCGCCGCGTCCGCGCTTGGCCCCAGCGCACACATAGACAGGTTGAGGACACGCAGGCGACTCTTGGGCTGCGCTAGCGCCACTGCGGCCGCCGCCTCGCCCATGTCGGGGTTGCTGCTGGCGTCCAGCTCGCGCAGGCCGCGTCGCACCAGCTCGGCCAGCGCCTGCGCCGCGCCCACACCGAGGCCGCACAAGGACACGTCCAGCACCTCCAGGCCAGGAGCCATGAAGGCCGCTGGCGAGTCACCGAGTGGGTTGTGCGCCAGACGCAGGCGCCGGATGGGCCGCTGCGAAGGCCAGCGTAGCTCACGCACCTCGTTCATGCGCAGGTCCAGCTCCTCCAGCGCATGCGCCTCCACGAGAGCTTGCGCGGACGCCCCCAAGGCGTTGACCCAGACCACGAGGACCTCCAGAGTGCGGCACGTGGCCAGCAACTTGGCGAGCGCCGCGCCAGCGCTTTCGCGCAGCCAGCAGTTCCACAGCGTCAGCTTGCGCAGGGCGCGACTGGCCTCCAAACCGCGCACAAGTCGCACGACGTCCTGTTCGTCCAGGGCCTCGCCCTTGCCCACGTGAACCTCCTGCAGGCCGAGCCACGTGCTCTGCAGCACCCCGCAAGGCGGCTGCTCGAGCGACACGGAGCGCAGGCGTCCGAGAGAGTCGGCCAGCTCGCTCCAGTTGACCTCGGCGGGCGGCCACCACGTCACCGACAACTCTGCGGGCGCGGGGCCACTGCGGGCTCCAGGGCAAGGGCCCGAGCGTCCGACCAGGCGCTGTCCAGCCGCACCAGGGTGTGCAGCTCGGGAAGCAGGCGCTGTGCTCGCCGCGCCGTGGCCAAATCCCGTGCTGGCCAGGGCCCCAGCAGCGCGCAGACCAACGCCCGCGGGCCGGATGGGATGTCGACCCACTGCGTGTCGCGCGGGCGCTTCCTCCCGCCGTCCTGCGACTCATCGGCCTCCTGTGTTGGTCTGTCTGCTGCCCTGCTGCTGCTGTCGCTCTCTGTCTTTCTCTGTGCACAGCGCATTACTCACTTAGTCAGAAGTTGATTGTTGGTTAATTAATTCACTGTAAATTGTCATTTGTTGTAGGTTATCTTGGGCCTTGAACGCCGACCACCAGCAGCAACGAACGCAGAGCTAGCGAGCGAGCGAGAGATCACCAGGGGTGCTCTACTGCTCTAGTAGTCTAGAGGCAATTCTATTATCGTTTGTGTTGTCTGTCTGTCTGTACCTGTCTGTCCGTGTCTGTCCGTGTCTGTATCTGTCTGTATCTGTCTGTCTGCCTGCCTGTCTGTCTTCTATTGTTGCGCAGCAGCCGACTCCGACCGAGTCGGCACGGCGGCTAGCGCCTGCGCCTCGTTAAAGTGGCGCTTGCAAAAGCCCTTCTTCTGCGCGAGCTTGTCGCACCCCGACAGCTTGCAGCGCCGCTTGCCGCCATGTCTACCGCACACGTCAAAGCCGCTCTCAGCCGCCGTCGTGCACCCACTGACCACGCAAGTCTTGCCGCCCCCATGGCTCAGACAGAGCCCCGAGGCGTCAAAAGCGCCCGTGGGACACCCCGGGCGCTTGCAGCGCCGCCCGCCGCCGTGGGCGATGCACTTGCCGACGCTGTACGGCGCCTCCATTTGCGTAGCAGCCCACGGTGGTGCACAAGGCCTTGCGCGTGCGCAGCGGCTTGCCGCTCTTGTCCAGCGTGCGCATGCGCCGCCCAGTCTTGGGGTCCACGACGATGCCCAGCTTGACCACCATCTCCGCGTCCAGCTCGCGCAGGCTCTGCTCCATTACCTCGCTAGCCGCCGCCGACAAGGCCGACGTTCCGTCCTTGCGGCCTTCGCCTGCCTTGCGCTGCGCGGCGCCCTTGTTGCCCAGCGCTGCGGGCGTCATCGCTGGCGACACGCCCCCGTGCGCGTTCATCGGCGAGGTCAGCAGAGGCGTGACCGGCAGCTGCTCGCCAAACGCCTCTGTCTTGGCGCGCTTGAGGCCCAGGAGGGCGCTCAGGTCGCTCTGGTCCAAGGTGCGCTTGCCGCCAACGCCCTGGAGTAGCACCTGTTGCAGCTGCTCAAGCTGTTGTTGCTGGAGCTGGAGCAGCTGGCTGTGCGCAATTCCGCTCGCGCTGCTCGCGCCGCCAGCGCCACTGCTGCTGCTGCTATTACTTGTGGTGGCAGCGGCGCTTGGGCTCCCACCGCTGTTTTTCCTCATGTGAAGCTGGCTTCCTGTACTGCTGCTGCTGCTGCTGCTGCTGCTGCTGCTGCTGCGAGTTGTCCGACGACTGGTCACCGCCACCCGTGCTCTTGAGCAGGCCCAAGAGCGTTTCCGCTTCCTGCTTTGGCGCGGCGCTCATCAGCTGCTTGCTCAGCAACTCGTGCACTCCGCAAAACACCTGAGATGGCACAGCGGCGGAAGGGCAGCCTGCAACGGCGCAAAGACGCGCGTCGCCGAGTTGCTGCTGAAGCTGCTGGAGCCGCTGGTGTTGTGCGCTGATCACCCGTCGTTGCTGTTCCACGAGGTGATCGTTGTTGTTCGCGCTGCCAGCACTGCTACTGGTGCTGCTGCTGCCGCCGCCGCCGCCTGTGCCCATCAGCTTTGGCGGCAGCTGTGTCAAAACGGCTGGCGGCTTGTTGCGATGCAGTTTGGAGAGAGGCAAAGAGGAAGAAGAGGGCGCTGCCGCCGCGGCCGCCGCCGCCGCGGCCGCCGCGGCCGCCTGCTGCAGCTGCTGATGCCGCAGTGGCGGCGGCATGTGCACCTTGCACAGCCCCACGCCGCCAAGCTGCTTGACGGCATCCAGGTAACACTCCTCGCGGTCGCAGAGCGGCTTGCGCTGCTTGAGGAGCTCGCCCGACTTGTTGAGCGTGCGGAAGCGCTTGCCACCCTGCTCCACGACGACGCCCAGGTGCGCAGGAGCATTGGGGTCCTTCCTGCCCGCCATTCCGGAAGCCTGGCCGCTGGCAGGACCAGGGCTGCCATTGCCACCATCGCTGCTGCTGCCGCCGCTGCTACTGCCACTGCTGCCGCTGCTGCTGCTACTACTCGTGCTGCCGTTGCTGCTACTTGCCGCGACTGCTCGTTGGTCTTTCTTATTGGCGCCTGGTGCTGCGGCAGCGTTTTTCTGGTCGTTAAAGTGGCGCTTGCAAAAGCCCTTCTTCTGCGCGAGCTTGTCGCATCCTTCCAGCACGCACCGTCGCTTGCCGCCGTGTCTGCCGCACACGTCAAAGCCGCTCTCGGCGGCCGTGCCGCAGCCATTCACCACGCATTTTTTGCCGCCGCCGTGGCTCAGACAGAGCCCCGAGGCGTCAAAGGCGCCCGTAGGACACCCCGGGTGCTTGCAGCGCCGCCCGCCGCCGTGGGCGATGCACTTGCCGACGCTGTACGGCGCCTCCATTTGCGTGTAGCAGCCCACGGTGGTGCACAAGGCCTTGCGCGTGCGCAGCGGCTTGCCGCTCTTGTCCAGCGTGCGCATGCGTCGTCCGGTGCGCGGATCGATGACGATGCCCAGCTTGACCACCATCTCCGCGTCGAGCTCCTGCACGCTCTGCACGGCGGCGGCAGCGTTAATGAGCAGAGCCGCTGCCTTTGGCGGCACTGCAGGCTCGGCCTCGGCCTTCCTCTCCTCTGCGGCCTGCTCCTCCGTGGCCTGCTCCTCCACTGGCTCGCCCGCCATTCCAGCCAGCCTCGTCCTGCTGCACTACTGCCGCTCCCTTCCTCCCTTCCTTTCTTCCTTCAACCTCCCGTCACTTCTCCCTTCAAGCCCAAACAGGTTGGTTCAGAAAGTCGATACGGCTGCAGCGGCCTAGACGACCGCTACGACACTCGTACTCACGACAGCCCGCACGCGCGCCCACGTTACGCCCCACGCTTGGCCCCAGGTGCGGACATAGCGGAGTTAGCGCGAGTAAGGAAGGAAGGGCCGCCCGATCCGACGGCCCTATGACGCCTCCGTCACGCCATTGCGCGTGCCGGCTTGGTGGGGGTGCTAGCGAGGGGTAGCTGACTCGTACGGGACCTGGAACGTGACGAGGACACTCCATGGCAAGGGAGGTACGCAGTCGGCCTGCCTTAGTGAGGCTAGCCGTTTTCGGACTCGTAGAGGTTGCGAATAGGTGCGCGTAACACCTCCGCGCTAGCGGATCCGTCGTGAACGTACCACTCAGTTGCACCCATGTTGCACGCGGTCGGCTCCGTGCGCACGATTCGTGGGGTTGCTGCGCACACTGCCCCCACGGCCCCTCTCCCTCATCGACCGTGCTCTGCTTGCGCCTTTTCGCGCAACGCCGCAAACCGCGGCCAAAGATCTCGTGGAGGGGGTACGCGGGGCGTTCGTTACTACCACCTTGTCGAAGAATCCCCCGATGCCCTCTGAATAGGTGGTACTCAGGGCCACACAGCGCTGGGATGCAACAAAAGTGGGGCATCGCTGCATTCCCGGCCGAGGGCAAGTTTGCGATCTGTGCAGAGAAACAATGGAGCGTGCATGGCGGCATTCGAAAAAAAAAAAAAGCAGCCTGCGCGCGCAAGTGTGCGAACAACGCGACCTTCCCACACTCTCGCCTGCCCTGTCTCTTGCCTGGGCTTCGCCTGGCTGCACTCGAGTGTTGATTGATTGATTGATTGATTGATTGAGGATGATCGTCCTCGATTGCGCACGCATCAGTCAGCAGCTGGCTTTGCTGATTCAAGCCTTGATTTCAAGAGATTGTCGAATGACATGGCGATGTCGACACGCCATGTCTCCAAGCACGCATGCCACGGAGGATCGATCCATGCCACCAAACATCCCATGACTCGAGGTCAACAGCCGCAACCAACTTACAAAACCATCGTTTTTGTTGGCTGACCTACGTGTGCATCTATCTACCACCTAGCTGACTGACTGACATGTGACTGACATGTGACTGGTGACATGTGATGATTTGACTGAGTGACATGTGACTGCGATGGATGGTCTCGAGAGAGAGGCCGGCTTTCATCTCCTCCCGCGAGGCCCCAGATCAAGTCTGATGAGGCCCCAGCCGAGGGAGAGAGACAAGAGAGAGAGAAAGAGAAAGAGAGGGGGCGGCGCGTCTGGCCGTGTGAAAGGCTTTGGCAGGCTGAGAGAGTCCAAGTTCAAAAACAGGACCGTCACAAATGGATTGGTCAGTCCGCGTTGACACGCACAGAACGTGAGATGCGGGGAGCCGGTTGGACTCTTCGGCTGAGCGGTTCAGATCCAAGATCACGCCGGCAGAAGGCCTGCTGGCAGCAGGTCTCGCAGACCCCAACTACTCGCAAGCAGATGGCATCGCTACGGCGGTTCGTGAGCTTCAGCGAGCACTGCAGGATCAGGCACGCTAACGACATCGACGAGGACAGCGGAGGCAAGGACAATGACGCGTCGGCTGCCTCACGCTCCCAGACGTGCCCATCGTGACCAAGAGCACCTCAAAAAGAGCCAGCTGCTGCCGCCCAGCTCGGTCTCAATGCCCAAGGGCCTGACGCTGGACCACCCCTCGAAACTGGCCGAGCTCTCACGGTGCCTCACGCACGTCAGCGGCGACGTGATCCTGGCCGGCTTCGCCGTCCTCCGAGCCCTCCCCAAGCAGCTGGAAACCATTGGCGGCACGCTTGATCTCCGCGACTGCCTCAGCCTCGAAGCGCTGCCTGCGCACCTGAGCGTGGTGGACGGCTCGCTGCTGCTGCGCAACTGCACGAGTCTGGCGTCGCTGCCGGCTACTCTGCGCAAAGTGCAGGGCGACCTGGACATCAGTGGGTGCACGCACCTCTCGCAGCTGCCCAAGGCGCTGCGCCGCGTTGACGGCGCGCTGCTGGCCTCGGGTTGTGTGCATCTCCGCGCGCTGCCAGTCGCGCTGCACGTGCACGGCGGCGTGCGCATCGAGCACTGCCGGCAGCTCTGCAGTCTGCCGGCAGCGCTGCTGCGTGCTCGACCGCTGCAAGTTACAGGCCTGCCCTTGCCTGCGGCCACCATGGCGTGGCTGGGCGAGGACCGACCCCGCCGCTGCGGCCCTCGCGCGACCTGACGGCCGCCGCCGCCTTTTGGGCGCGCGAAGCCGGCGTGCAGCACCTGCAAGCAGCGCTTGACCCCGAAGCGGATGACGAGGACGCGCAGGCAGTGTTTACGCGCTTCCTGGACAGTCTCCGCGAGGCGCGCGAGGCTGGCGTCACGCAGACGCGCCAGGCCATCGCCCGCGGCGTCGTGGAGCTACTAGAGCTCGTGCTCGTGCCCGACGCGGCGCAACGGAACACGAGGATGCAGCAGGTGGCCTTCGAGCTGGAGCCCAACTTTGAGCCGCTGTACGCCGAAGAGCAGTTCGGTCCTTCTGGCGCTGGGCTGGGCCCTGGCCGTGGCGCAAGCGCTGGCCGGCCAGACACCGCTGGCGGACCAGGGGCGTCGCGTGGCGCGTCTCATGGCGCTGCGGGAAAATCTCGGCGAATACGATCTCCTTGCGGGCCTCTACGTGCTCTCGCGCTGCACGATGCTCTCGACTTGCCGGTTGTGCGCGTCACGGGAGTGCCTCCGGACGCGCGCTTTCCCACCAGCGCGCTGCACGACTTGCGCGAGAGGACGCTGGACGCCGAGGATCTGGCCGAGCACTGCCAGAAGGAGTGGACGCTGTGGCGGCGGCTGCAGATCGAACGCCGCTTGGAGGAGGCTTTAACGCACATGCGGACCGATGCCGACGGCGCCACAGGTTTGAGCAACGACGCAACGCTCCGTGCCGCGCTCTCTCGAATGGGTCGTCAGTGGCAAGCTCGGCCAGCACGTAAACTAGCTAGAGCACCGAGGAAGCTGCGGCGCTGGACGTGAGCGGCTGTGGGCTTGGCGCGCAGGGCGTTGCGGCGATCGCAAAGGGATTGCGAGGAGGGACCAGTGCCTTGCGGTCGCTGGACGTGGCGCGGAACGTCAAGGTGGACATGGAGGCGTGGGAGGAGCTCGTAGAGTCCGTCGCGCGCGCGCCGGCGATGGAGTGGCTTGGCGCGGACGGCTGCGCTGTGCCCAGTGGGCTCCTAAACCTTCCTGGCTCGAGCGGACCTGGTACATGTGGTGCGAGCCTGGCGCACGGCAACACTACGGCTTGAGCGCCACGCCTTTCGTCAATTATTATAACAAGCTCTCTCGCCCTCGTTGCAGCGGTAGACCCAGCGCATGCGCAGCGCAACGCCGAGACGGCGCTCGGCGGCCTCGGCGATCTCCTTTAAGAGCGTGGCGCTTACGCCGCACCTGCCGAGGTAGAGCGAGCGGAGCACGCGGTTGCACTCGATCCCTCGCGCCAGCTCGCGCGCCCCAGCCTCGCCAACGCCCGGGTTGCCTTCCATGTACAGCCCCTCGAGAGCCGACGCGCGTTGCCTCGCAGCGCCTTGGCGATCGCCGTGGCGGTGGCCACACCTAGCCCGCACCCGCCGATCTGGAGCACCCGCAGTGTGCGGTTGCTCGCCAGTCCCCTGGCCAGCTGTGCGCCGCCAGCGTCGCCGATGTCCCGCTCGCAGAAGAGGCTGAGATTGTCCAGCGCAGACCCGCTATAGCACAGCGCTCTCCCGAAGGCCGCCGCGGCCGTCGGACCCGTGCCACAATGGAGCTCGACCGACCGCACCACGCCGTTGGTCTCCAACCCCTGCGCTAATAGCGCGACACTGGCGTCCCCGATGTTGCCGCTTCGCACGTGGATTGTGTGCAGCGCCGACTGCTTGCAGGCCAGCCCACGGCCAAGGGCAGCGCCCAGGCCGCCGATGGTGGCGCCATGCCAGTGCAAGCAGAGTTTCTCCAGCCTGTGCGAGTTGCTTGCCAGGCCATCCACTAGCGCTACGGAGCCAGAGCTCGTCGGGGCGTCCCAAGTGCACCCGATGTCGAGCTCTCGCAGCGCTTGCGTGGCACACTGCGCGAACGCGGCGGCGCTGGCCGCTCCCAGGCTGCAAGAGCTGAGGCGGAGCTTGCCAAGCGCTGTTGGCGTTGCAAGCGATTCCCGACGCGACGCTGGTGCCATAGCGGTCGTCGATGGCCTCGTTTGCCGCAAAGGTCGAGCGCCTGCAACACCGAGCCCTCGAAGGCAAGCGCCTCACCCAGTGCAACGCAAGTCGCGCCGCCGACGTTGCAATATGCGAGGCTGAGCTCCTCGAGCACGTTGTTGCGCGCCAGAGCTTGCGCCAGTTTGGCGCCGCCGCTGTCGCCTACGTTGCGGCTGCCAGCGAGCACCAGCCGCCGCATCGCCGTGTTCTGTGAGCCAAGCGCCTCGCCGAGGATCGCCGCCGTGCCGTAGCCCACGTCCTTTAGCACCAGCTCGCGGAGCGTTGCGTTGCGCACGAGCCCTTGCGCCAGTGCCAACCTCCTTCCTCGCCGATCTTGCCGCCCCATAGCGCCATCGTGCGGAGCCGCGAGTGCTTGAACCGCAGCGCGACGCCCATCGCCGCCGCTGCGGCGTCGCCGGCGCCGCAGTACGTCACGTCGAGCTCCTCGAGCGTCGCGTTGCTCTGCAGGCTCTTGGCCAACGCGGCACCCCGGCGTCGCCAATGCTTGGGTTGCGGCTGAGGTCGACCCGACGCAGCGCAGAGCGCTCGCAACCCAGCGCCGGCCCACGGCAGCTGCGCAGGCGGCGGTCAAGCCGCTAGCGCAGAGGTCGAGCTCTCGCAGCACGCCGTTGCGCTCCAAGCCAGCGACGAGCTCCAGGCCAGCGTCCGCGCCGAGCATGCCGTCAATGCGGAGCACCTCCAGCGGCACGAGCTCCTCGCGGAGCAGAGTGCGCAGCAGTGCGGCAGCGGGCACCGCGCTGCCGGTGGCGCACTTGACGCGCACGTCGAGTGCCGCAGCGTGCGGTTGCCTTGCAGGTGCGCGAAGAGCTCCTCGGGCGCGCCGACATTGACCTGGTAGCGCAGCGTGAGCTTGCGAAGCGCGCACGAGCGCAAGGCCAGGCCGAGTGCCGTCGCGTGCCGTCGGCTAATGCCGTACGTGCCGCCCGAGAGCGCCAGCTCGTGCAGCGTGTGGTTGCTCTGCAGGCCAACGAACAAGGCCATGATGTCCTCCTCGTCGCGTTCGCTTCGCCCACCTCGAGCTTTAGCGCGCGCCAAACGCCATTATTGCCGCGCAACGCGCCGCCAAGCGCGCGAAAGTGCACCGGCCACGGCTGCCGCAGCTCCACGCGGCTGGCCGCGTCTTGTGTTGCCAGCGCGCTCGTAAGCCTCGCCTCCACCACTCCCTCGTCCACTTCCTCCTTGTCGAGGCCAACGATCCCGAGAGCGTGCGCTAAGAGCTCGGGCTTGGTCACCGCGAGGGTCGCCTCTGCCTCCTCTGCCGCCGGCGTTGGCGTCGTCGTCGATCCCACTGGAGGCGGCATGGGACCGGCCGTTTCGGAGATGGAGAATGGCTCGTCGCTGGGCAGCGGCCTGCGCCGCTCTGGCCGTGCCACGACCGCGACCTGCAGCCGTCAAAGCCAGTCCATCGCCTGCTCGCCATGTCCCAATCATCACTACTCTGTGCTTTATAGATGTCAACGTCGACATCGCTTTCATCAAAACATCTCTCCCTTGGTGTAATGGTAGCACAACAGACTCTGACTCTGTAGACATAGGTTCGATTCCTGTAGGGAGAATTCATCATTGTTTTTTTTTTTTTCTCCTCAAGTTTTTCGGCACTTGGCTTTGTCGGCGGTGCATGCAGCAGCAACACATGGCGTTGGCAAGAGTGGCACCAGCGCTGCGCTTGGCGCTACCACTGGTGGCGATAAGCCGCTGCTGGCGGCAAGCTCTGGCTGATGAACGGAAAGGGAAAAAAAAAAAAAACTAGTTCTCGTACCGGGAATTGAACCCGGATCTCCTCGGTGAGAGCGAGGTATCCTAACCATTGGACTATACGAGATGAACAATACATTGCTCCCTAACACATAACTACACTTACAAAGTGGACGTCAAGCCAAATGCGATCAGGACGTTGCGTGAAAGGTCGACGACCTGAACGCAGACTGCGCAGACGCAAGGAGAAAAGGTCAACGATTTTCGCGGGAGGCGGTGACAGGTGGTGCACGGGCGGCGGCAGAGGGCCCTTGCGGACTGCCTCTCGTGCGCGCCAAGGACCTCCTCGCTCGCCTTCATCTGTCCACTGAGCGCCCTCTCTGCTTCCTTTCGGGCGAGCGAGCGAACACGAAAGAGATGACCCCACTGCCGAGCAGCAGCAAAGCCGAGCACAGCACTGGGGGATCGCGGGGCGCTCGCACTCGCAGAGCAGCAATCTCGCTGGCGAACAGCACGACGGAGATGGCGTCGCTTCACAGCACACCACGGGCAGGCAGGCAACGCGGGCAGTAGCGGCTTGGGCGGAACCGGCTCGCCTGGCAGCGCCAACGCGCAGCACCTCAAGTACCACCACCGGCGTGCTGCGTTGCTGCGGCACGCCAGCGGCACTCGCTGCCCCGTCGTGACGCTGCTGACGCTGCTGGCGCTCGTACTGGTCGCCACGCTCAACACGTACTCGGTCACGCAGCTGTCCACCGGAGAGTCCGCCGTCAAGATCGTCGCTCCGCCGCCCAAGCGACTCAACGCCGACTTGTTGACGTCCGACAACAAGGCCGCTGCCGGCCAGCCAGAAGAGCTAGGCGATGACGAAGAGGTGCCGCCAGTGCCCGTCGCCGTTGGCGCTAAACCCGTGGTTGAACTTCCGCGGGTGGACTCGATGCACATCAAGCTGCTGGAGACGGTGGAACGCGCAAGACGCACGCACGTCAAGCCCTACCGCAAGGGCCGCCCTCCTCGTCGTCATCCAAGGATAACCACCTGCTGACGGTGCTGGTCATGTCCCGCCGCGACGCGTTCCAGAACCGGCAGGCGATCCGCGAGGCGTGGGGCAGCGAGGTGCGGGCATTCGGCTTTACGCTGCGGTTTGTGGTGGGCGAGCGGTGGTGCCAGTATCCAGAGGACCTGCAAGCGTTCGGACACCCCTGCGAGCTGATCAGCTCGCCGCCCAGCGACCACGTCCGACGCACGCGGCGAGCGGACAAGTACGAGCGCGCGGTGCAGCAAGAGATCTGGGCCGAGCAGGGCATGCACGGGGACATGCTGGTGCTAAAGGGGCTGACCGACTCGTACGGTGGCCTGGCCAACAAGACCGTGCAGGCGCTGGTGACCGCGGCGCTCGAGCTGGGAAGCAAGCCCGATGGATCCTCAAGGTGGACGACGACGCCGTGCTGCGTCCGTCGCGATTGCTGGCCGCCTTGCTGGAGCTGGAGGGCCCGCGCAACAGCACGCGCATGCGCATCATGGGCGACATGCGAGAGAATGTGGACGTGATGCGCGAGGGCAAGTGGGCCGAGTTCAAGTTCAAGCCGGACAAGTACCCGACATATCCGCAGGGCGCCTCTGGGTACCTCGTGGAGCGCGACTTTGCTGAGGCATTGGCGCCGTTCCGCAACACGGTCCCGCTTTACACGTGCGAGGACGCCGCCATCGGCATGTGGGTGCTCGACCTCAAACTGGACGTGGACCTCGTGCTTGACACGCGCTTCCAGACCTTTTGTCACATTAACTGCTGCATGCGCGTGGTCAGGAACGCGCCCAAGGTCGCCTTGGACCCCGACCCGACCAAGCGCGACCGCAGGCCCTTTACCGGCACCGAGTACGAGCCCAACAAGCGCGCGCCCACGCAGCAGCCCACCGTCGTCGGTGGTACCAAGGCGCCCACCTATGCGGACGACCCCGACCTGCACCCGGACATGCCGCCCGGCCTCGAGTGGGTTTGGAACGTCGAGAAGATTTACGGTGCGCCCGACCACATCAACACCATCGTCTACGGTCACCGGTACACGCCCGTGCAGCTTTCAAAGTGCACCAAAGGCTTGCAGAGGGCAGAGTACATTTGGGATCACCGCCACGACTGATGATACGAATGCGACTGCTGCGCTATCTCTCGCTCTATGTGTCGGCCAACGACGGCGCTGTGCCGTACTACGCCTTTAGTCAAACGCACCGTACCCGATAGCTGGTCGTTCATCGTTCCCAATCTCCATGATCTTGGCTGCGCTGGCGGCGGCAGTGCGAAACTCACGGCTTCCGAGCCGGGAGAGTGAAGCGTCTCAATCAAAAGAGTCGGCACGCTCATGCTCTGTCGTCGAGAGGGCGGTCTGTTCTCTTTGTACCCCGGCTGCCCCCAGTGTGGAATGGGGTTCTCATGCACGAACCAGCGAGTGACATTTGCACAGCCGCGCTCTGGCAAGCGGGCCAAGCGGAGGCGGAGCTCCGCCTGTCGCTGCCTGTCGCACGGTTTTCTCATGGGTGGGTGCGGAGTCTGTGCCGCGTTTTCCAGCGCGTGGCGACTGCTCTTCGGGTGCACATGCACATGTCAACAACTCGCGCCAGCTCGGCGAAGCAGTCGCGATCGGGAAGGGACGGAGGTGACTCTTTTGCAGACGCAAAGCACAGGCCAGCGCTTGCTTTGCATCAATCAGCCAGGAGCAAGCCGCCGCCGGTACCGGTACGTACCGTACCGTACCTGCACAAACACCTGCACACATCGCCCGTTCTTGTTCAGGTTTCTCCGCGTCATCGATCGATCACAGTCAACAAGAGTTCGGAAAAAAAGGACCCCAAAAAGAAGCCAGAGGAGACAAACACGTGGCACACGCGATGGAATGACCTTGCCCAGTCATTCCCCACGACATCTCCAGTCCCAGTTTGCTCGCCAAAACGCGCATCAGGCGCGGCGGCCGCAAGGGTCGCGGGCGGCGAGAGAGAGAGAGAGAGAGAGAGAGAGAGAGAGAGAGAGAGAGCCGCGACGCGCCGTCGCTTGGCCACTCACTCGGGCAGCGAAACGAGCGCTCACGCTCACATAGAGCCTTCCTCGGCCGGTGGGACCGCGTTACAGGTCGACACGACGACGGTCGTACGCAGGAGCAGCGTCAACGGCGCCGCCGGACTCGTGTCCAGCGGCGCCGCGAACGGCGCAAACGGCGGAGATGGAGGACCGGCTGGCGGTGGAGGAAGTGGAAGTACAGCGAGCGCGGAGGGCGGTAATGCACCGAGCAGCAAGCGGCGAATGGCAAAGCAGCAGCAGCGGCGGAACTGGCGGGGGTGGCCGCTCGTGCGCCTGGGGCTTTACGTGACCTTGCTGGTGGCGTCGTTGCAGGCGGTGGCCACGCAGTGCATGCTGTTCCGTGACGACGCGCTGGACACGACCTTTGTTGGCTTGAGCCTTCGCGCGGGCAAGTCGCTCAGCGTGAGCATGCGCACGAATCGGCACTGTCTACCGTAGCAGCGACCATAGAGGAGGTGCAGCAGCAGCAGCAGCAGCAGCAGCAGCAGCAGCCGAAGGACACGCCGCTGGCCGTGCTGATCATCACACGCCGCAACGCCCGCGAGCGGCGGCAGGTGCTGCGCGACAGTTGGGTCAAGGAGCTGCAGCGCCTGGACGTTCCGTACAGATTTGTGGTGGGCGAGGTGGTGCGACCTGCCGTCCGCGCTGCAAGCGTCGGGGTTTACGTGCCAGCTCAAGAACGACCATGGTATGCGGGACGCCGACCTTCGCGCCCAGCAGCGCGCCATCAGCGCCGAGGAGGACCGCACGACGCTGGCGCTCGAGGACGAGCAGATGCGCTACGGCGACCTGATGGTGCTCGAGGGCGTGGTCGACTCGTATGGCGGACTCGCCAACAAGACGCTGCAGAGTCTGGCGGAGGCCGTCACGACGCTGCGTCCGTCGCCGCGATGGGTCTTCAAGACCGACGACGACGTGGTTTTGCGAGGCGAGGCGCTGCTCGACTTTGTGCTCGACATGGAGGCTCGCGACAGGGGCAAGGGTAAAGCCATCGCAAGCACGAGCGAGATCGTAAAAAACGCGAGGGCGGCCGCCGCGGCGGTGGCAGGAATGGACAAGAACAGCACCAAGCCAGAGGGTCCAGTGCGACGCGTGGTGGGCGCTATCGCCACCAACGTGCCGGTGCTGAGCGAGGGCAAGTGGGCCGAGTTCAACTACCCAAAGCGCACCTACCCGGCCTACCCTCGCGGCGGTGCAGGGTACCTGCTCTCACGGGAGGCCGCCCGCACGCTGGCCAGGCACAGGTACGTGCTGCCGAGCTACACGTGCGAGGACGCGGCCATCGGCATCTGGTTCGAGTCCATCCGGGCGCCCGTGGAGATGGTGGACACGGACCGCATGGACGTGAGCTGCTTTGCGGACTGTTGCGAGGCCATGGTGCGCGCGGCGCAGGCGGCGGCGCAGTCGCCGGCGCCCGAGGAGGCCTTCTTGGCGTCCATGACCGCCTGGCGCAAGCGCATGATCGCCGATCTCGACAGCGGCAAGTGGTTCAAGGAGCAGGACGCCCTGCGGGCGCAGCCGGGCAACGCGGACATCAAGCGCTGGGAGGCGGACAGGTGGTACCTGTACGACTCGGTGCGCTGGGGCGGCTTTGGCGGCCTGCAGACCATCCTCTTTGGCGAGGGCTACTCGGGATCGCAGATACACAACTGCACGCGCGACCTGCCGCGCGCCACGGCGCTTTACGAGCGCGCGCTCAAGCTTCAGGAAGGTCCAATCAGCTAGATCTAGAGCATCGAGCCACGTACGTGCCATGCGCAACGCCTGACTGGGCGACCAACCTGTGAGATCAACCAACATCAATTCTGTTTCACGCCGCCGATGCCGCCGTCCGTGCCGTCAGTCAGTCAGTCAGTCAGCATCATTGGCTTTCAAGAAAGCCAGGGTGACGCATCTCGTGGACGGCCGCCGTCTCACGCAGGCTGCTCGCTGCGCTCAGGCAGGGAGGTCGAGCTCGGCCAAGCGATAGCCAGCTCTCTCCCACCCCACATGTACGTTGTGCTGCTCATGAGGAAAGAAAAAAAACAAAAAAACGACCCGCTCGCTGCCGGTGAACGCGGGAGCGCAGGTCGCCTTCTTCGCCGCCCGCCGCCCGCCGCGCTGGAGCTCCTCGCTCGCCTTGCGGTCGCCCAACGCTCGGACGCTGCTCCTTCGCTCGCATTGCGTGGTTATGCTAGAGCGATCGCGATGTGCATCGGCGCCACCCGCGCCGGATCGCAGGCAAGCGGCGGCAGATGCTCGGTGTCCAAGCAAGATGCTGGACGCGTTGGCGACCGCTAGACGACCGCGTTACTCGCGGGCTCGTGCATGGCCCGTCATTCTGTGTCTTCTCGCCCGGGACGCTCAGCTGGCGACTGGTACTAGACCGCGCCACCGACCAGCCCGAGGCCGCCGCTCCAGCCGCTCTTACAGCCGCTCTTACAGCGGCGTCAGCAGCGCCTCCAGCAGCTCCTCGGCCTGCAGCAGATCCTCCAGGTCGGTCGCCCGACGCGCTTGTCGTGCTGATCATCACGCGCCGCAGCGCCCGCGCGCGGCGCCAAGTGCTGCGGCAGACGTGGGCAGGCGAGCTAGGCACGCTGGGCGTCTCGTACCGCTTCGTGGTCGGCGGCGCGTGGTGTGACCTGCCAGGAGAGCTGCAAGCGCCGGGGCATACCTGTCGACTGCGACGACCGCACGGGCAGAGCCGCAAGGAGCTCAGTGCCAAGCGCAAGGCGCGCCGCGACGAGGAGGCGCGGCTGACGAGTGCGCTGGAAGACGAGCAAGCTCGCTTTGGCGATCTCTTGGTGCTGGAGGGCGTGGTGGACTCGTACGGTGGCCTGGCCAACAAGACGCTGCAAGCCCTCGCGGAGACGGCAGAGCAGGAGCGCCCGCGGTGGATCTTCAAGGTGGACGACGATATTGTCCTGCGCCCGCAGGCGCTGTGCGACATGGTGGCCAAGATCGAGCTGCAGCTGACCTCCTCCTCCTCCTCCTCCTCCTCCTCCTCCTCCTCGGCTCGGCCGTCGTCGTCTGCGAGTGCAAGCGCAGGGCTGGGGCGCGTCGTGGTGGGCGACATCGCCACCGGCGTGCCGGTGCTCACGAGCGGCAAGTGGGCCGAGTTCAAGTACCGGCGACGCACCTACCCAGCGTACCCGCGCGGCGGCGCCGGCTACCTGGTAAGCCTGCAGGCAGCGTTGGCTCTCGCTGCGCACCGATACGCGCTGCCGAGCTACACGTGCGAGGACGCCGCCATCGGCATCTGGTTTGAGTCCATCAACACGCACGTGCGCATGGTCAAGTCGCCTCTGCTAGACGTGAGCTGCTTTGCCGACTGCTGCTCTGCCGTCGCCGCTGCAGCGCAAGCGGCCGTCAAGGACGCCGCGATGCTCGGCGAGTCGCCGCACGCTGCCTTTGAGCGCAGCATGTCGCGATGGCGGCGGCGCTTCAAGTCGCGGCTGCAGCGCGGCGTGTGGTTCGAGCAGCAGGACGCCCTGCGCGCGCTGCCTGGCAACGCGGACATCAAACACTGGGAGAGCTCGCAGTGGTACCTGCAAGACGCCATCACGTGGGGAGGTCGAGCTGGCATGGACACGGTGCTCTTCGGCGAGGGATTCGCGGACGCGCAGATACGCAACTGCAGTGCCGCCATCAAGGCCGTAGAGACGCCGTGGGGGCTCGCTGCTGCGCACTGGGCCGACATGGAGGCGCAGCGCTCGCGAGCGGGGCCTGGCCAGGACACGGGCAGCTTTGCGAGCTCGATAAGCGTGCCGCAGCTCAACTTTGGCAGCAGCAGCAGCAGCAGCAAGAGCAGCAGCAGCAGCACGGCTGTCGGTGGCGTGGAGAGTCTCACTTGGCTTGCAGATAGCAGCGACGAGGAGGCGCTGGATCCTGACGAGGAGGTGGAGCTGGACGAGGACGAGCTGCTGGACGAGGTGGAGCGCGAGGAGGCTGCTGCTCGTGGCGAGCCTGTTGCTGGTCGGCACTGGGCCGAGTCGTCCATCTCCAGGTAATTAGTAAACAACCCCCGGTCATTGCCCAGACCTCTCCACGTCATTGCAATGACCTCCCCGAACGACGACCAGACGACGCGGCGGGGCGCATGGCGGTCCCGCCGCGCAACGGGCGCCAGTCGCCGCCGCAGCCGCCGACGTTCACGCGGGCCCCCGCCTTCGCCGACCAGCCAGCCGCCCGCGGGAGCTGCGCACCACCACGATTATGGCATTTGGAGGAGGGCAGGGCTTGACCCAGCCAGCAGCTCGGCACGCAGCGACCGTGAACGGCGCCGCAGCCGCCACGTTACGCGTCTTCTGTCGCTCGCTCACCTCTCTTCTTTTCGCTCTCGCATCCCTGCGCAAGACCGCGCGCGGGCGCGCCACAGCCTTGGCGCTGCTGCTGATCTCGGGCCTCGTGCTCCTCCTCACGCACCACCACCGCAGCAGCAGCAGCAGCAGCAGCAGCAGCAGCAGCAGCAGCAGCACAGACGTCACGGCCAGACACGGACGTCTTTCGGCGTTCCACGACACGTGGTGGTTTGACGCCGGCAGGTCAGCGCCTGACGCGGCGGTGGTAGTCGTGGTGACCACGCGACGGTCGTCCGCCGTGCGGCGGCGAGTGCTGCGCGAGACGTGGGTTGGCGACTTGCGGGAATTGGGTGTCCAGCACAGGTTCGCAGTGGCCGCGCAGTGGTGCGACCTGCCGCCGGAGGCGCAGCGGCAAGGCTTTGCGTGCCAAGCAGCCAGCAAGGGCGTCGGCAAGGGGGTCGACAAGGCCAGAGCGGCTCGGCAGGCGGAGGAGGTGCGCACGACGCTTGCCTTGGAGGACGAGCAGCTGCGCTTTGGCGATCTGTTGCTGCTGGACGGCGTCGTGGACTCGGACGGGGGCCGCGCCAATATGACGCTGCAGGCGGTCGCGGACGTTGCGGCGCAGCTGCGGCCGAGGTGGGTGTTCAAGGTCGAGGACGATGTCGTCGTGCAAGCGCAAGCGCTGCGCAAGTTGGTGGCGCAGCTCGAGGGCGAGCCACCGTCGTCGTCGTCGTCGTCGTCCACCCGTGGACCTGACGTAGCCAAAGGGGTGTGGGGAGCATAGTGGTGGGTGACATCGCAACCGACGTGGCCGTGGCGACGAGTGGCAAGTCGGCCGAGTCCAAGTACCCGCACGCCCACTACCCGGCGTTCCCGCGAGGCGGTGCCGGGTTTCTGATGAGCCTGGAGGCCGCAGAGGCGCTCCGCTCGCACCGATACTCTCTGCCGAGCTACTCGCGCGAAGACGCCGCCGTGGGCATCTGGTTCCAGTCCATGGGTGCGCAGGTGACCATGCTGCACTCGCCGCTGCTAGACGGCAGCTGCCTGGCGGAGTGCTGCCAGGCCGTGGTTCGCGCGCAGCTGGCGGCCGCGCGCAGCTGGTGGCCAGGCGCCACCTTTGCGGTGCGCATGGCGTCGTGGCGGCGGCGACACGCGGCCAGCGCCGAGTCGGGCGAATATTTTGCGCTGCAAGAGCAGCTGCGCGACCGCACGGGGCTGACGGACATCAACATGTGGCGCGATGACCGCCAATACGTGCGCGACGTCGCGCTGCTTGGCGGCCACTCGGGCGTGGACACGGTCGTCTTTGGCAAGGGGTTTGCCGCCGAGCAGATCCGCGCGTGCAGCGTCACCTTGGCTGCCGCCAATGCCGCCAAGGCGCGCGAGACGGCGTATCGCGCCACGTGGGTCTTTTGGGTGCTAAACCGCGTCGCGCCGCCACTGCTCACGGTGCCGGCTCTGCGTGCGGCGGTCGCGTGGAGGCGCGAGGGGCGCGCGAGGCGAGCGTTTCAAGTCGCGTGGCCTACGCGGCTAGGGCGCGCGCGGCGTGCGCACCACGTGCACGGCAGGTAGGTGCTCCAAGCCACTCTCTCTCTCGTTCTCTGCCGTAGATCGAGCCACGCTCGACAGGAGCCAAAAGCCCAACCACGGCCAGGCGGACTCGTCAAGCGGCGCAATCAGCTCGGCGTCTCACGGACGGCAGAAGAGCACTGAGCGCCTGCAACAGCTGAGGGCGGCTTCGCAGCGGTCGCCGCCAAGGCCAAGCCGACGCTGGAGGTCCAGGCCAGCTCAAGAGAGCTGCCCGTTGCGGTCATGACGCACGTCAGTCAGATGTCAGTGCCACGTCATTTGCCATCATGCGTCACGTCAGTCATCTGACGTCAGATGACACGTTAACGCCCTTCGGAATCAAAGCCAAGGTGTGCATTATGCAGAATTCCTCAGTGCCCCCCAGTGGCAAGTCGCGGCGACGTCGCTGCGGATGATGTTGGCGGCAGGAAGGTCAGATATGACTGAGAATCCACTGACTGGACGGGGTGCAATTTAGACGTTTGGGCAGACTTGCGATCAGAGGCGAGGGAAAGTCAGAGGGTCGACCACATCACAATCAGCGACAGGGTGTTGCCTCGGACCATCGAGCAGCAGCAGCAGCAGCAGCAGCAGCAGCAGCAGCAGCTCCAGCAGCAGCACCAGCAGCAGCACCAGCTCCAGCAGAGGCGCCCAGCCATCGTCTCCAGTCCATCGTCTCCGCGGAGGAGCACGCCCTCCTTGCGTGGCACAATGTCCAGAATTCGGAGCAATCCGCGCTCGGCCGGCGCAGCAGCGGCAGCACAAGCAAGCGCACGAGCAGGCGCAGAAGAGTGCGTGCCACCAACGCGCCCCTCGCGGTCTCGTTCCGTGCTCCGCCTGGTGCGACTGGTGTGCTTGGCCGCGCTCGCCGTTGCCGCCATGCAGACGGTCGCCGCGTGGTCGCAGCACCGCGGACACAGCGCGGCGGCGGCGGCGGCGGAGGCGGCGGCGGGCGCCCGCCTCCGCGTCCGCTCGGCGGCGGAGCCCGAATCCGCGTCGCTCGCGGTGCTTATCATGACGCGGCGCGACGCCGCCGACCGGCGGCAGGCGCTGCGCGAGACGTGGGTGGGAGCGCTGCAAGGCTTGGGCGTGGTCCACCGTTTCGTGGTGGGCGCAGAGTGGTGCGACCTGCCGCCAGCGATGCAAGCGCACGCCTCCGCGTGCAGCCCGGCGAGGGACAACGCGACCAAGGCCATGAGCGAGGCGGAGATCGCTGCCGCGAGAGAGAGCGTCACGCGTCGCGAGCGCAACGTGGCCCGGTCGATCGAGCGCGAGCAAGAGCGCTACGGCGACCTCATGGTGCTGGACGGCGTTGTCGACTCGTACGGCGGTCTGGCCAACAAGACCCTGCAGGCGATCGCGGAGGGCGTCACCGCGCTCGAGCCCGTGCCGCGTTGGCTGTTCAAGACGGACGACGACGTCGTGGTGCGCCCCGCGGCGCTGCGGGCGCTGGTGTCGCGTCTGGACGCCGAGGCGGCGAGCACGATGACGGTCTTTGGCCACATCGCGCGTCACGTTCCCGTGCGCAACTACGGCAAGTGGGCCGAGTTCAAGTACCCGAACGCGACCTACCCGGCGTACCCTCGCGGCGGCTCGGGGTACTTTGTGGGCCGCGACGCTGCCCTCGCGCTTGCTAGAGAGCGCTATACCCTGCCCAGCTACACGTGCGAGGACGCCGCCGTGGGCATATGGGCCGAGAGCTTGCCCGAGACGGTGGCTATGCGCGAAGTGCAGGCCTTGGACGTCAGCTGCATCGCCGACTGCTGCGCGGCGGTCGCTGAGGCGGCGCACGCCGCGGCCGAGGCGCTCGTGTGGCCGCGGCGCACCTTTTCGGCGCACTTGCGGCGCTGGCGCCAAAGGCTCATCGGCGAGATTCGCTCGGGCGTCTGGTTTGAGCGCCAGGAGCAGCTCAGGGCGCTGCCCGGCAACGGCGACATGCGGCGCTGGGACGCGGACAATCGGTGGTACCTGGACGACGCCGTGAAGTATGGCGGCTGGAGCGGCATGGACACCGTGTTGTTCGGGGAGGGCTACTCTGCGGCGGAGATACGCAATTGCACGCGCGCGCTCGCCACGGCGGAAAAGGACTGGGACCTCGCCTTGGAGATCGAAAACTCCCCCTTTGCCAGGGCCGTCAACGGGTCGCTGCTGTTAATCGCCGCCGCGATGCTCGCCATCGCCTCGCGACTCGTGCGAGCGTTCACTTCCCCGGGCTCTGATTCCGCATGGAACTACTCGCCCCTGAGCTCGAAGAAGGGCTAAAGCAAGAGCAAGAGCTAGTAGAGCTTGCCAGCAGGAAAGCCTTTGTGGCACTAGCGCCGAGCCTCGGCCAGTGCTGCAGCGCCGCTAGCGATGTCTATCAATCAACCAACTGTGTATTCAAAGAGGCGAGAGAACCCAGCCAGCCACCCAGCCACCCAGCCAGCCGGCCAGACAGACAGCTAGCCAGCCAGCCAGCCAGCTAGCGTTCGTGGCGGGCTCTCGCAGAGTGGCGACGCAGTTATAGTCCGCGACCCGGACCCTCTTCTCGGCCTAGGCTGGCGCGCGCACGCTCCGGCGACTCGAAGTTCACGTCAGGCGACGGCGGCACGCATAGTTTGCTGGGCCCGACCGGTAGCACCGTTTATTGATCGGCCTGATCGTCCGTACCGTTCATCAATAGCGAAAGCGGGCACGGAGCCCGGCACGGCGCGGACTCGGGGTCCGGCACGGCGCGGAGTCTGTCGGTATCTGCCGGTGCCGCGGCGCAAAACCCTCTGCTTTGAGTGTCGAGCCGCAGCAGGACAGCGCGGCGCGGCGCGGACTCGGTACCCGTTTATTGATCGGCCTGATCGTCCGTACCGTTCATCAATAGCGAAAGCGGGCACGGAGCCCGGCACGGCGCGGACTCGGGGTCCGGCACGGCGCGGAGTCTGTCGGTATCTGCCGGTGCCGCGGCGCAAAACCCTCTGCTTTGAGTGTCGAGCCGCAGCAGGACAGCGCGGCGCGGCGCGGACTCGGTACCCGTTTATTGATCGGCCTGATCGTCCGTACCGTTCATCAATAGCGAAAGCGGGCACGGAGCCCGGCACGGCGCGGACTCGGGTCCGGCACGGCGCGGACTCGGGTCCGTTACGGCGCGGACTCGGGGTCCCGCACGGCGCGGAGTCTGTCGGTATCTGCCGGTGCCGCGGCGCAAAACCCTCTGCTTTGAATGTCGAGCCGCAGCAGGACAGCGCGGCGCAGCGGCGTTTGTCCGTTGCGGGGTGATGGGCGTGTGGAATGAAAGCGCAACGGACCGCCGTGCTGGAGCAAGTCTAAATGGCCGCGGCCGGTCAGGCGCGGAGTTTGATTCTCTCGTGCGAAACGGCCATGGGCCTCATCCGCAAAGGGCTTTAGACCGTGCTCTGCCTAAACATAGTCGCAAGCCCTTGGCAAGCAGCAGCATCAGCAGCAGCAGCAGCAGACCCCGATCATTCTCGAGCAGGGAGCGAGGCACGCGAGCGCGCAGAGCAAACCCCACCTCACGGAGCAGACAAGAAGCCGCGGCCAAATCTTGTAGTACGATGAAAGGAGGACTACTGGGAGCTACTCTACTAGGCACGCTCGCGACGGCTTGTCTACCGCAGTACGCTCATGGGCTCGAAACGTACACCTACGTGGGCGCCGGGGAGTGCGCTTCTCAACCTGGCCACATGAACCGCTATGACCACGCGTACTACTATCTCGACGAGTACGGGACTCCGGAGGCATGCCAAGCATTCTGTTCAACGTGGTCTAACTGCATTGGCGTCACCAAGCACTCCTCTACAATAACATGTAGGCTAATGTTCGAGGATGGCAAATTGCAACCCGATGAACATGTGCACGCAGTCTCCACGTTTGATGGCTTTGCCGGAAAATGTGAGATAACGACGGTAGATACAAGTTCCAGTGGGTGGCTTTGCTACAAACGAGACAGCGCAGTAAACCTCTGCCCGCCGACGGAGGCGCCCACAGCAGCACCGTCGGCCTCGCCGTCGGTCTCGCCATCACCCGCGCCGTCGGCCTCGCCGACGACGCCGAGCCACTGCCGCGCCCATCATCGCCACGCCGTCCGCCTCGCCGACTGCGGCGCCGACGCCCTTTGGCTTTTGCACGGACGCGCGCGTGGTCCTCGCTTTTGACGTCAGCGCCTCGCCCGACGCGCTCCAGGCGCAGAAGGACGTCGCCAAGGCGCTGCTCGACACCATCTACATCGACCCGGACTATGGCGCGCGCGCGGGCTTGGTGGTCGGAACTGCCGCTCAGCAGACACACGCTCGTGCCCAGCGATGGCATCAGCAAGATGGAGAACGGCAAGCTGCCGGGCAACGCCAACTTCATCGGCAAGCAGCTCACCAACTACCTGGACGCGCTCTGGCGCGCAGGGCTGGACAGATCTCAGCACCTTGCTCGACCATCAGGTCGGCGGCATCGCCAAGGACCTCGATGGCCTGCCCGAGGACAACCCGGTCATCGTGCTGTTCACGGAGGGCCTGCTGGACAACGCGCCCGATGGCACGCTCGAGGCCATGTGCGAGGCGCGCGAGAAGCTCGCAAACAAGCGGCCCGACGTCACCGTGGCGTGCTACCAGTCCAGCGATGCGGAGGAGCTCTCGCCGCTCGCGGACTGCGTGTGCGACGTGGCATGGCTGCGTGGCGCCAAGGCCAAGGGCGAGACCGCAGACGAGTACGCGCTGCAGATGCGCAACGCCGTGTGCGACCCTGTCATCAAGCAAGTCAACCCATGCCTCGCCATCAACACCGATGAAAAGCTGAGCGACGAAGACCGGCCCAACCATTGCACGCGCGTCAAGCGCAACTACCGCGGCCTCAAGACCCGCAAGAACGATGTCGAGCAGGCGCTCGTGCGCGAGCACTGCTTTTGGGACGCGGAAAAGGAGCTGTGCGACGCGCTGCCGCGCTTTGCCAACCTGTACGTTGCGCCCAAGGACGGCAACTGCTGGGGGTTCAACCGCCGCAAGTGTCTCAAGCTGGATGGCACTTGCCTTTGGGGCACGACCGAGGACAGCAACGGCATCGAGGTGTGCTACCCGGACCCTGAAAGCGAGGAGACCTCCAACAAGTGCAGCAAGCTGGCCAAGGGCAAGTGCAAGAAGAAGAGCGACGTCTGCGAGTGGAAGACCGGCAAGAGCAAGGGCTGCACGAGAAGAAGGAGGACTCTGGTGGCTCGGCCTGCACTGGCCTCACCAAGAAGCAAGTGCAAGAAGGACAACACTTGTGAATGGCGCCTGGACGAGGGCACGAACAAGAAGGCTTGCTTCGAGAAGGCCGGCGGCCGTGACACCGTCTGCGACGGCCTGCGCAAGAAGGAGTGCAAGCAGCAGCCGGACGACGTCTGCAAGTGGGGCAAGTACCTCGGCAACGGCCTCAAGGAGGGGGACAAGCGCTGCCACGCCGTCAAGGCCGGTCCCACTGCCGCCGATCCGTGCGCCAGCCTCAACCGTCGCGAGTGCAGGAGCGCGCCCGACTGCGTGCTGTTCTTCGCCGACCGCGGCATCACCTGCCAGACCACGCCGTAGATAAAATAGAACACCAACCTCGACAGCAACCGGTCCGCAATCCTCCTGTCTTTGACATGTGGGTCAGCGCTGCGGCGTCAGCGCAGCCGCCGCCGTCGACCATGATATCATTCCTCGAGGAAGGGCCGAGTGGCAGGAGCAAGCGAGGCGGGGACGTCGCGGACGTTAGCGTTGCCGACGCCACATTCAGGAGAGGCACGGCGCGCGGAATCGCAATTCACTCTCCGGCAAGCACAACTTGACGACGACGATGACAACGACGACGACGATCTCGCTTGACCAGGGCGGCGGGTACGCATCGGGAGACCGTAGCAAAGGTCGAGAAGGACCAGGGTCAGGTCGAGCAGGACGGCAGCGGGTGGACTCGCGGACGGAGCGGCAAAGGACAGAGCACGTCCCGCTCGCAAGCTCAGGTCTTCTTCTGAAAAACAACACGCGATCGAGTCCGAATAACCACCAACGGATCTTTACGGTCCGTTGAGAACGCCTTCCGCGCCGCATCGCTGCCTATTGTGCCTGGGCACGAACGAATCTCTCCGCACTGCTTGTCTGTCGTCACGATTGCGCCGCGCGAAGCGTCGCTAGCTAGCTCTAGGAGCACCGGGCAACGCCCAGAGCCGTTGGACGAGGCTGGCGGCCAATGCAAAAAGAAAAAGCAAGAGGAGTGGTGCCGAATCCGTTCGAGGACGACGATCGACCCGAATTCCAGGTTCTTGGCTCAGCAGCAGTTCAGCCGGCCGTCGAGAAGGATGGCCG